>CAJNOI010000180.1:78371-164536 GCA_905250115.1 Adineta steineri
TTTATTACAAATAAAGAAATTTATTTTTCAATTTATCTTAATTCATATAAATTCTCATTAAAAATCTATTTACTTTTTATTTCTTAATTCAAATATTTTTAATAAAAACTAATTTAACATTTATACAAGAATTCAGAATAATTATTATCAAAAATAACTAATTGTAATAGATTAGAAATTAATTCATAGAGAGACAGTCGATTTTATGAAATTTATTAAATCGTTCGATAGTCAAATTTAAATCTTTCAAATGACTAAAATAGATTATTTTTAATGTTTTTTTTTCTTTTTTACAATAAGAATAAGAATAAACAATCTTCAACTTACAAATGATTATCATTTTATATCTTTGTTTATTTTCTCATGAAAATTTTTCTTTCTTTCGGATAAAATCCTTCAAAGATAAATATAATAAAACAATGTCAAAAGCTGAGAGATAATGTAAAAACATTTAGTCGAGGATCTGTTACTTTAATTATATATTATCGAAAGAATTCAAACAATAAGAAAATAAACTATTTTATAGGCGAACCTGTTCTTATGTTCTTATCGACAATATAGAATGAGCTAATGTTTGAATTTTCAAAAGAAATTTTTGTAGAAACAATCAGATCAAGATTGAGGGTGTGGGTATGGGTTAATATAAAGGAATCAAATACACACTCACACCCTATATTTAAATTTAGGTAACTTAGACTTCTTATTTCTTTATATATTATGTATCACTTTGTAGCTTGGAAAATTCTCTATTGAATGGTGTATAATAAACGGGGTTTTATTCGACTGTAATAGGAAAGTTTCTTACGAGAACAGCGCTATATCGTTTTTTTTCAATAACTCAACAATGGTTCGTCCAACTAGGCTGATCTTCGAACTCGATCGAGATATTTATGAGACTAAACTGTGTAGAAAAAAATTCGTCACAATCTGACACTCCTTTCCAAAGTTATCGCAGAAACGAATGGACACACTGACTGATTCTATAAGTGTACTCACTTTTTCAGTACACTCATAATAAAAACAACGATTTCTTGATTAGATAAAATTCAGTTGGACATTTCTTATATCTTCTTTGATGTGTTTTATTTTTACTATTATTATTTTATTTTGTGATAAATTTTAGCAAAACAAAGCAAACCAAGTTAATGTATGTTCGAAGAATGTAACTGTCTAATGATTCTTACTCATAATAATTGTAAAGATTAATGATAAAAACGAACAATAGATGGTCATGCGTCAATGCAAAAGAATACTTATCTGCCTATACTTAATTTATTTGACGTAAATAACGATAAATAGAAAAAATATATGAATAATACAGGTTACAAAGTATTAACTGAATGCAATTTAAATCTATATATAAATCATATTTATTTAGAAGCAATAAAACGTTTATTTAGTTTATCTTAACAAACGTATCAATTATTTTTTGATTTAAATATATTTGTCTAAGGTAAAAATTATTAAATATTGATATTATTAGATAAATTCTTGTGATGAAATTCTTGTGGGTATTATATGTTGAACTATTAATATTATTATCAACAACTAATGCAATTTCTAATATTACAGCGTGTAATTCTCTCGGTAAATTATTTTAATATAAAAATATTTCAAAATAAATAATTAGTTTTTTATTAACTTTGAAATTAATGTATATGTTAAAGTAGAAAATTACTGATAATGAACAGATAGATAATTTATTTCAAAAGTATTGTTATAATAGATATTTAATATAGGAATTTTTTTTTATTAAAACTTTATACTTTCATATAGTTCAATAGAAGGATAGGTTAGAAGTTGAAAATGAAGTTAAAACAGTTATTTTTAATATAACAGAATTTAATTATATGTATTATAAAATAAATTTTTCTTTTATTTATAGGACAAATTGACAAAAACAAGATTTTAAGTATTTGTCAAAAGATCAAAAATAATATTAGTCCGAATTCTCATGTATACTATCCACCCAGTTTGAACTATTATAATAATACTTATCACTATAGTATTAGTTCAACTAATTTATCAGTCTGTAGTGTTGTACCTTGTACAACTGAAGATGTGTCGATTATTGTAAGTAAATTCGATTCTTTCTTTGTTATTGTTAAACAATAAAGATATAAATATAGAAAATTTTAGATAAAAATAATTGGAGAAAATCGAGTTCCATTTGCTATTAAGAGCGGTGGACATAGTTTAAATCCTGGATTTAGTTCAACAGGAGGTATTCATATTTCTATGCAATGTTTTAACAATGTTACTTATAATCCGAATGATGAAACTGTTGATGTCGGTCCCGGATTAGTTTGGGATGATGTTTATAAACAATTACAATCATACAATGTGAGTGTTCTTGGTGGTCGAGTTAGTGGTGTTGGTGTTGGTGGATTTCTTCTTGGTGGTGGTTATGGATGGAAATCAAGTCAAGATGGTCTTGGTATTGATAATATAGTGGAATATGAAGTAAATATTTTGATTTTCTATAGAAAAACTGAAAACTTATTTTAAACATGTTTTTCTTAATTAATAAAGTTAGTAACTCCAAATGGTACAATTATAAATGTTAATAATCAAACATATCCCGATTTATTTTTTGGTCTTAAAGGTGGTTTAAATAATTTTGGTATTGTTACTAATTTTAAAATGCGTGCGTTATCACAAACTCTGGTTTATGGTGGTGTACTTATATATCTTAAACCAAAAATAGATGATGTAATAAATGCTGTTGTTAACTTTCAAAAAACTAATCAAGATCCAAAAGCTCAAATTTTATGTGATTTCACCAGTATTTTGGGTGTGTTTGCTATGAATATAAATATATTCTATGATGCTCCAATAGCTCCACCAAATACATTCGACGTATTTACATCTATCCTCCATGAGGGTGAACTAGAAACTCAGTCATATTTGTCTTTTGTTCAAGCAGTACCGGTTTTTATTTCAGCAAATATGCGGTAAGTCATAATTACTGCGATATATTTTTGTTATACTATTATTCATATATCGTTTTCTTTCTTCTTCTCTCTTTTCTTACAGATATCATTTATATATGGAATTTTTTTCTCTTCTCTTTCTCTTCTTAAATTTTCCAAACATTTTCTTGTGATATTGTTCAGGTATTCTTTCTTATCAGTTCCATTGCATTTTTCTTCATATATTTAGTATATATTTTTGATCGTTTGAAAAGTAAAACAGACATTTTAGTTTCGGTCAGTGAGATCGACTTTCCCGTTAACAGTTTCATAGTAGATATCTATTCAATGAGAGAACAATAGGAATATAATAATATCAATACGGTATTGTTACATCCCTATTGAGCTGTTAAGGCACGTCTGTTTAAAACGTGACAATAGAAAAATCATATTTTGTTATAATTGATACTGTATTGCAATTTTTATTAAATAGAATTCTATGATAGAGAATCATAACTTCTTAAGAATAGTGAACTTAATTAGTAACTGATTAGGAAGAAATCGAGAAGGGATGAATACTTTAATTGATCAATTTGGAACGAATCGGGAGGATCCTGAAAAAAGCTCGTATTAAGCAATTCTTAAATAGGTTTATTCAAAAAAATTAAATGTATCCATAATTTATTATTGTAGTGGTCGATTTCATACTGTATCAGTTAGAAATATCAGCAAAGCATTAATGGAAAAAGTACGAGATCTATATATTAATTATACCTTACCAATTATTCCATCTACACAAACTGTGGTTACTTTTTCTGTTGAACCATTTCTATCATCTTATTTGAATAAATCCCAAGGTGGTGCATATCCTCATTCACCATCTAATCCACTCTTTCTCATATGTCTTCAATTTGGTTGGATATTAGAATCATCTGATCAATTTTTTATTAATGCTATTCAAACAGTGGCAAAAGCTCTTTTACAAACAGCAATTGAAGATAGCCAAGATCTTGAGGGTTTAGAAGAAATTCTTTATCCAAATTATGCACTTATTGATACTCCGTTAACAAAAATGTATGGAAGTAATGTTGATCGATTAAAGTCTATTCGTCAACAAGTGGATCCAAACGGTGTTATGTGTCTTACTGGAGGATTTAGATTTTAATTAGATAATATTCACACATTAAACATTTTCCATAAACTATTTTCAATATTTAAAATCTATTCAAACTAAATAAGAATAATTAATATAAAACTTTAGATTTTTGATAATAAATTTCTTGATTTTAAGTATTTCTTGATTTAGTTCTGAAAATAATAAATTTTGAATAAATTTGTAAATATATTTCTATCGAGGGTGTGGATGTGGGTGCGAAAAGAAGAAGGAATTAACAACCACATCCACACCCACCTACAATCGCACCCACCCACACCCACACCCTCAAGATGGTTTTTACAAGTTTACTTTATTTTTAGTAAAACGAATAGAAGGATGACAAAAGGAGATGCAAAGTGCGCCCATGTATTATACTTCACTCGTTCTTTATTGATATCTGTACTCTTTTTTTTCTATTCGTGAATGACGATATTTACAGCAACTTCAATGTATGAGTTATTTTGTTAGAGTAAAATTCATGTGATGATTAAACAACAGTGTAACATATGACAGGAAGAAGGAGAAGAAGAAAAAACATTTGCTAAAATAACTGTGTGTCTCTTTCTTCGCACAGTCATTCAGTAGAAGCATGATCCATGTATTGGCATACTTTGACAATGACGCAAGTGAAAGCAAGAGAAAATTTGAAAGTTTAGCAACAAAACAAAAATTGTTGTTAGCTTGTTTTGTTTAATTCACTCGTGAAGGTTGTTGTCAACGAATATTTTTTTGTTAATCTTTTCTTCTTTTGTTCTCTAAAATATTGTATTTTTGTTTGACACTAGATGACGTTTGTTCTTGAGTGTTAATAAAAGCGTCAAACATTTTGCGTCTTTAAAAAATTTACAAAAAAAAATGATTGCCTATATAAGTAGAAGAGAAATTGGTTCTATTTATTCAAACAAAAATTATAGTTATATTAAAGTCGATATTCACAATCATTTACTTACAACCATTCTAGAAGATTTTGAAACTGTGAAACATGGTGAATGTCACATCACACGATTCTGTCCAATCAACACCATGCATAGCACAAAATTATGTAATTGTATGGGTCAATAACAATGTCCACACGACAAAAAAGGAGTGCCAAAACATTTTAACTCAATTGAAAAGCATCATCAATGATGTCACGCTATGTACTCGGCCTGATCAATGTATGCAGATTCTCAACATTGACAATGAGCAAAAGGCTTTTGTTATTGGCTCAGAATTATTAGATAAAAACCTTGCTTCCAAGATTCATTCGATGCCGACGTTGAATGGTATCTATATTTTATGTGACGATGAATCGCGTCGTGAAGAATGGATCCAAAAATGGAGTAAAATCAAAGGAGTATTTACAAATATCGAACATCTGTGCGAAGCACTACAGTTAGATGTTAAGCAGTGTGATCAGGATAGTATTGGTGTGAGCTTTGTCACAATTAATGATGGAGTTTCTACTGATAACTCGAATCAGTTAGGATTCTCGTTTATGTATAGTCAAATCTTCAAAGAAATTATTCTTGAATTAGATCATGATATGAAATCAATCACAGACTTGGCAGTGTATTGTCGCCAATTTTATCTCGGTAATATAAATCAATTAAAAATCATTGATGAATTTGAGCATGATTATCGTTCACAATCAGCGATTTGGTGGTATACTCGTAAATGCTTTATTTACCGAATGTTGAATCATGCATTTCGTACACTGAATGCCGATACTCTTGTTAACATGGGATTTTTCATTCGTGATTTACATCAACAAATTGAGCAACTCTACCTACAACAGATTAATGATCGTGGCGGAAAACCTTTTCTAGTTTACCATGGACAAGGTCTATTGAAAACAGATTTTGAAAAGTTATTGAAAACAAAATGTGGTTTCATGTTTTTTCATAACTTTATTTTTGCCAGTACAAAACAAGAAGCTGCTTTGAAATTCGCCCGAGGTTCAATAGGGAAAACGGACATGATTGGGATACTTTTCGTAATATCCATTGATCCTCGAGTTTTATCATCACCGTTCGCCTCAATTGAAGAAGTCAGTTATTCCAAAAGAGAAAAAGAAATTCTCTTCTCTATACACACGGTATTTCGTGTCGGTACAGTTAAACAGATAGACAAGAACAATCAGTTGTACCATGTAGAACTTCAACTTGTCGCTAATGATGATGAACAACTTCGTGCTCTTACAAAACCTATTGGAGAAGAGACATCGTGTAATACAGGATGGCAACGATTATGTACTTTATTACTTTCAACAGGTCAACTTGAAAAAGCTGAAGAATTATGTAAAGCATTACTCGAACAAACATCTGATCCAAATGAGAAAGCACTCTACTATCATCAGCTTGGATTAATCAATCAGAATCAAGGTAATTACAAAAAGTCTATTCGATATTACGAACAAGGACTTGAAATCTATCGAAAAATACTTCCAGCAAATCATCATAATTTGGCAATTTCGTACAATAACATTGGTCTAGTGTATGATAACATAGGAGAATATGAGAAAGCACTTTCTTTTTATGAACAAGCAATAGAAATTTATCAAACAAATCTTCCTGCAGATTATCCTTCATTAGCTACTTCGTATAATAATAGTGGTTTGGTATATGATAGTATGGGAAACTATTCTCAAGCACTTTCATTTTATCAAGAAGCATTTGATATTGAACTAAAAACTCTTCCATCAGATCATCCTCTATTGGCTGCTACTTGTGATAATATCGGTGGTGTATATAATAATATGGGAGAGTATACGAAAGCACTTTTATTTAATAATCAAGCACTTGAAATCTATAAAAAAAATCTTCCTGAAAATCATCTTAATTTGGCTCAATCTTATAATAATATTGCTTGTGTTCATCACAATATGAAAGAATATTCAACGGCACTCTCATATTTCGAACGTGCTCTAAGTATATGGCAACCTTTACTACCTCCAACTCATCCTCAACTGATTAATGTGGAGAAAAGTATTGAAATTTTAAAAGAGAAACTCTAAATAACATTTAATAAATAAAAAATGTTGGACATTTGGATGAAACAATTCTGTTGTTAGTTGCTAGCACATATTACTGAGTGTATAATGATGAAATAATCATTACAATGTATTTTGATTCATTAATAAATGATTTATTAATAGTTGACTTTATTTTTGGAGGAATTCTAATTGATTTCAATATTTTCCAAAAATTATATGAACTATTAATATTTACTTATGAGAAGATGTAGGATGATTAAATAAAATTGTTATATCCACATGCACTCTTATCTAACATAATTCAATTCTTTTTCTATAATAGTAACATTTGATGTTGTAGTACTGCAATTATATATTTCGAAATAAATTAATTATTTTTTCTATTTTCCAAAAAATTCTGCAATTATTATTATCGATTTTTCAAGATAAAGTCTTTTGAAAAGATTCACGTCAGTATAATCAATATATCTATTGATACTTATAGAAATTAAAAGTACCATTAATAAAGTCAATAATATTATCTTTTTTAATCCTAGAAAATCATTGAATAAATACTTAATAACCATATAAACTACTATAGAACTCCATAAATTTAAAACATATCATGATGATTACAGTTATATTGAAATTTCTCTTCATATTAATCTTTATTCAACACGATCAAAATAAATTGTGGTTGTCGAATTCGATCATATATTTATAAATATCTTTTTCTATTCATTAAATTGAATATGTATTGATATGAAATCAAATATTAAAGAAGAAAACCTAAATGATTTCTTGATTATTTTTGTTTCTATAATGTATATTAACAAATATTTTTAATGTGTATCAATTTTGCACTCGAATCAAAAGTACTAATAAAGAATGATTTAAAAATCGATCTGATCTTCGTCGTATTATTTAAGTATTGTAAAATGACATGAATATCAAGGTATATGATATGTAAATATTGTATGTGATCAGTGATAATTTAAAATAAGATAAATGTTTTGATTAGATTTTGTTCTAAATATTTTTCTAATATGAATGAATAATATGACTAAGGTATAAACACCCACTCTCTCTCTCTTTCTCTCTTTCTCTTTAAGTATATTTTCATATGAATAAAAAGTAAGAGAACTAAATATCTACGCACATAGATTTCGATTCTTTTTATTTGCTTCCATATATGTACATCGTCCACGATTTAATATCGTCATCCTGAGTAAGCGATTCTTTCAAGGAGAGGAGAACAAAAAATCAATATGTATGAATAATTCTTTAGAAAAGCAAAAACCCTATAAAAGGTAACGACAAAATGTGAATAGAACATTGAAACTTGTTTTTATACACTTTTTCTTCTTGTTATTATACAATGCATATCGCATTTGCAGGTAAATTTCGTTTTATTTTGTTTTTTCGAAACTCTTATTAAATACTCATTATTATTTGTTTAGTATTTTTTGTTTTAATTCCTTATGTTGTTAGTTATCCATCATTACGTGAAGTTTCCGCAATAAATGATGAAGATAATAATAACGATTTAGAATTAGAACTTCGTTCAATTTTAAATCATCTTGATAATGAAAAAGAAGAACGAACTCTTACATCAGGTTAGAACAAATATAATTAATATTATTATTTTTATTTTCATTAATTTATATTTTAGTTGAAGATGATTCGGATGAAAATGAAAATGAAATGATTAAACGACAAGGTGGTTATAATATGATTAAACCAGATCTTAAATGTGAAATTGAATGTGTTGGAAATATGCGAGATCCAACTTCAGATCAAATCAAAATGTCAATTAAAGATGCAACCAAGATTTGCAAAAATATCTGTACGAAAACAAATAAAAAACGTGAACAAAAAATAAGTTTTGAACAACGAAAAGAAGAAAATCATGAAAAGAATTTACGAGAATTTACTGATGATGATGATGAAAATAGCAATAGCAATGAAAAACAACTTAGACAATTTTCAGATTATCTTATGGAACAATTACAACTTAATCATAAACAATAAATACATTTCAGAAATTAATACAATAGAAACATTTTTCTAATTATCAATGAAATATCTCGTGAAATATACATCACTTTTTCTTTTTTTGTTTTCTCAAAAGATTTTTATTGCATCATTTATTTCTTTACACACATATATATATATATACTGACATTTATCATAATTGAGTTAGTCATTGCTTTTTTTTCTTCTAAATGTGAAGTATATAGAGAATCATTAATAAATATCAAATACCTTTCAATCTAACAAGTATATGCAAACTACAACATTAAAGATAAATATTATAGTTTTATTAATATTGATAATGGAAATTAACACAATCTCTCTCTCTAATACTCATATCTACATAGTACAAGTTTACAAAATAAAACTCTCCATCAGTTTTGTTTTACTCATTGACATTAGAGAGAGAAAAAACAATTCATAAAACGTCCTTAACATTATTCATGTGAAATAAAAATATGAAATGAATGAAAACTAATCGGAATGAAATTGAAGTCTATTAATCTATATTATGCTGTACTTCATATATCGTTCACAAAGTTTATAGATATCTTCTTCAACTAATGCTAATTTAGTATGATAACAGTTGAACATCTGATTTATTTTTAAATTTTAAGATGATTATTTTGTAGAGAATATTCATCTATACATGAGATTTTGAGTTTTATTCTAAGCTACTTATTGAAATCTTATCTCTTTTCTTAATTTAAAAAGTGTCTCAAAAAAATTTTTTTCCAAACGAAGTATAAATGACTAACCAAGATTTCGATTTGTTATGTTCAGCGATTGTTATACGTGTTTCTTTCATCGAATTTATTTTCTCTCTCAGTAATTAATTAATTAATTATCATTTGTTTATTTTTTAATTAGTTTTCGTTCGATATTTTATTCTTGTATCCATAAAAACTGATATTCTATACTTGACTTCATGTTAAGGAGATTCATAACAATGTTTTTAAACAATAGAGATCATCATAAAGAAAAATTGTTTTTCTGTTATCAAAATTTGATCTAGTTGTACCCCCCCCCCCCATCTTCTCATTCTCTCGTACATATGTTCTTGCTTCCTATGTTGATTAATAAAAAAAGAAGAATTCTAGTTTGAAGTAAATGCATTAATAAGGATTATTAAAGATCTACTATTAGTTTTAAAATTATAATAGGTATTCAATGATTCAACATTTATTTGAAATTTATAAAATTACATAATGTAACTGTTCGAGTTGAAGATATTATTGAATGTCATTTATCATAATGGATCGAACGATGAATTACTTATTCGAGATGAAAGCGATTACGTCATGCTATACAATCATTTGTCAAACATCAATGTAGATCATTTATATATAATCAAAGAGTATATTAATAGTCTATAGATCCTTTCTACGTACAGCTCGATTGATCAATCGATAAAGAAATGAGTCATTTGTATATCGTTGATATTAATCTGGATATTGATTTTAATTTAATTTTAAAAAGTTTTTTTTGATTTAGCCTTAATATAATATATCTAATGATTTATTTTTCCGATAACGCTAAGATTTATTCAATGATATATTTAACATTAATTGACTACTAATACAATGAACTGTGGGCAATTTAACAATTTCAAGAAAAACATATCTGTTTTACTAATTTAATAAATAACTGAATATTTTATACCTACATCGTCATTAAAATTCCAAGTTGACAATAGAAAACATATATGCCATTAGTTTACTTAAATATATTAGTAGGAAAAAATAGAAATGATTCATTCTATATTTATTCTCAAAAGATAAATAGAAAACAACTGTCTTCATATTTTCTATGTGAGTCAATTAATTGATTTGAAATATTTACATTTACTTAATTCAATTATCTATGGAGAGAAAAAATAATTTTTAATTAATACAACAAATAAAACGATCAGTGAAGAAACCTATGAATAACTATCATAGATATGATTTTGTTGATCAGTAGGAAAATCTATAGATTTTCTCAAAATATGAGTATAGATGAAGATTAGTGATCTTGAGAGAAATTCATTGTCTTCTCTATTTTTTGATGATTTCCTATCAGAATGAATATAGAAAAGTAAAAGTATCTTCTAATACTAATGCAATTAATATAATTACAAGTTATTATTCAGTGTTTTATTTTCTTCAATTGATATAACTAAGATTTTGATGAATATTAACAATGTAAAATTTTCTTATTGATAAGATCATTTCTAAAATTTGTTTGTTAAGATTCATTGAAAATGAAAGTATTTCTCATGAACATGACAATTTTAGTTTGATGATGAATAGATTTCTATTTAACTATAAATATCTTGTTAGTAAACACGTTTATTCGAATAGAAATCAAAATTGAGATAAATTATAAATTATTAATAAGAAAAAAAGTAACGTCAAGGATATAAAATATGTACGCAATAGTTACGATCTTTGATGTTTTTTCTATTACGTTAATGTTATGCATTACTATAGATAATATCCAAACGTTTTTTTTTCGTATCATTAACATATCTAGATATGAATTTAATGTACATTAAATATCTTTTGAAGCACATTGACGATTGAAAACAAAAATAAAAAATAGCATAACAACGTACGAATGTCAAAAAATCATATGAATAATTATTCTTACTTGTTACGGTTAATTCAAGATTGTTAAGAATGAATAAACGATGCTAATTAACTTTCTTTTTTTTTATTCTTTATACTGACGAATAAATAGAAATTAGAAAAATAAAACTAACATTTCTATTTAAAATATTTTCGAAAATCTCAAAATGATTTTTCTATATAAATATATATATATATTCATGAGACGAAAAGAAATACTTTACATAATTTTGCAGTGAACGAAAAATATTTTATTCGTTTATTGCAGAACGAAAGATAAAATGTATATGTTTCTTTTCTTGTATGTATATATATTTTAAACATGAAATGTCCTTCCAACTAGATATTTTTTCACTCATTGTCATCAAGGTTTGTCTAGAGTAGTCATATAAATAGTTGACAATAACGTCTCAATATGACTTTCATCAATGATTTCCATCTTAGTCTACAAATAGAAATTATACAAACATTTTTTTTTTCGAGATTTTCTTAATGAAGAATAATGTTATTTTTATAGATCATAAATCATATAGAATTCAACTGAAATATTACAGAGAAGATTGTGAGAAAGTAAAATCGACTCTTTCCTTTTTGTTTCTCATCTTGTTAAATCACTTGTAATTCTGATTTTTGATAAATGTTTGTATTTTAGAGTTTGATCAATAAATATGTCCGTGTTACAAGATGAAACATATGGACAAAATCTTCTTGCGTATTGTGATATGTGTTATGCTGTATTTGATTCTGAAAAAGAATTACATTATAAATGTTCATCATGTTATGATTATATTGTTTGTTCCAAATGTTTTCCTTTAACAAAAGTAAAACATTCACCACTTCATACATTTGTACCAATAATTGGACTTCCAAATGAATTTGCATGGGTTCAAAATAATATTGGAATTAGATGTGATCGTTGTTTTCGAACTGATTTTCCAGGTCGTCGTTATAAATGTACTGTTTGTACTGATTATGATGTATGTGAAGAATGTTTTCCATTTGTTAATAAATCTCATGAACTTAAATTAGCACCAAATTCAGTTAAAGCTAAATTAAATCATACATTATTGGCTCGACGTGCTGTAGCTCTACTCAGTAATCCTGATTCACCTTATTATGGACATCCATATGATGTTCTTACTGATTTGTCATTAACTAAAGCACGTACTCTAGTCAATGAAAATCAAAATAAACAACCTTTAGATAACAAACTTATTCTTGAAGATCTTGTGCATTATCCAAAGGAATTGAAATTAGATGAACCAAAGAAAAAAATGACAAAAAATAAACAAAAGAAAAAAAATAAAATTCATGATGGATTATTACAAGTTGATGAAGAATCAATCAAAGGAACATGGCCACGAGGAACATGTTCTCGTCATAGATTTCTCAATAATAGATGTTTTTTACATCCAGAAATACAACAAGATTCAATTAAAAATGTTGATCTGAGCAGTACCACTGGATGACATTTCAATAGAATCAAAATAAAATTATAAAACTAACTCCTTCTTTTGTTTTCAAAATTTTAATTTATAAATTGATAAGAAATATTTGTAGACAATATGTTTTATGAACTTTAACAAACGAAATAAAAGAGTATGGTTGCAAATGCCATTTAAACTAAACAAAAATCTTTTTCATATTTATATACACTGAGAATTTTTATTAAATAAATAAATAGAATTAAAAAGAAAATTATTCTCAAAGGTTATTCTTCTAACCATGAAATAACTTCATAAAGAAATAAATCCATAATAAGACATATATGATTTTTTATGTGACACGACACTTTTGTAACTAAAAATTCAAATGATTTTTCTTATTTGTTGGTTAAAAAAGGGAAAAATATTTTTTATTTTTTTTCTTAGTTGTCTCTCTTTCAGATGCGCATCTTAAATTTGTTACTCTAAACTGATGTAATATATTCATTCTTTCTATTTTTTTGTTTAAAAGAGCATATCAATATGTAGTGCATGACTGAGTCGTTTTCTTTAACTAACTTTTCTTTTTAATTACATATAGAAATATTTCTATAGTTCGCTATTTATTTTTCACGAGCTTTTCGAACCGTTGAACTTTTCATTCTTTTTCTCTGGTGAAAAGGTAACTACTCATAGAAATGGACTCGATCATGCATCGCCTTTTTACAAACTCTCACATACAAAAAAACAAATAAAATATATTATATTCTACCAGTTATGACTAACAAGTTTGAGATGACAAATCGAATATTTTCAAACTCATATCCCTATGAAATATCGTTGCATCGAGATGAACTAATTTTTGTAGAGAAGGCGAGACATTAACATCTGAACAACAACATTTGAGAATTACGTGGTCAGCTCATCTTATCAATTTATTATTGAATCAATTTTGTTTGTTAATATTTGCATAGATATCAATCTTTGATTTAAAATAAAATTAATTAAATTTTTCTCATTGATTTTGTTTGAGCATGTTGTAATCGACATTCACTAAGTTCTCTTATAGAGAAATATTCTTTTAATTATTGTATATTAGAAGTTTTAATTTATTTCGTCGTAATTCATATATATATACACTTTTGTTTCAATCTGGTTCTCATTCTTGAAACTGAAATCGCAATGATATTTATTATTGAACAAATAATACTATAAAAAGCCCAAGTATGATGATATGGTGCATGAATCGTAACTAAAAATGTAATTTATATTTCAAGAATAAGAATCAGATTGAAATGAAAGAGTATATGATAATATAATGTCACAGGTTATTTCTCTTTAATCTCGAATTTATGAACAAAGATCCATAGTTATCTAATAATGTATTGTTCAATGTCATTTTTATGATATTCTCATTGAAATTAGTAAATCTATCTATATTATTTCATTGTAATTTGGATAGAATATATAGACTTTTGTAAATGAAGTAATGTTTTTCCTTGTCTGTTGTCATTGACAAATAAAAAACACTAATATAAATAAAAAGAAAAAAAAGAATAAACTTTAACATAAATTGTCTTTTTCTTTCTAAACAATTAAAGAATATTTTCTTTTCAATTCTCTTAAATAATCAAAAATGAAGTGATAATAATGGATGTCGATTCATCTGATATTATCCAACAAACAAATTCTACTCCAAATAGAGAATATTCAACAATATCAAAAGCAATTGGTGGATTTACATCAACACATATGTTACCTGTTTCTAATATCGTTCGACCTGTATATATAAATACACCAGGAAGTATTTCAGAAAAAGAACAAAGTTGGAGATCAAAATTTCCCAAAATACCAGTTCTTATTTTATCAATAATAGAATTTGTTTTAACAATAATAATATTTATTATTGAAATTGCATCAATGGTTGTTCTTTCTAATGATGGCGCAACAGGTGCTGGAATTTGGTGTGCTATTCCATTTTTATTTTCAACTATTTGCGCATTTGTACTTGGTAAATCGATTTTATTTTATTTAATAAAATTTCCAATAAAATCTTTCGTTTTTTTATTTAAGTTGAAAGGAAAAGTCGATCGCGAATCTGGTCAACTCGAACTTTAATAACACAATTGATTTTAATTCTATTTACTTTTATTCTTATTTCAATAACTGGTCATTATATTGAAAATAATTCCGCATTTGTAACAGTATTATCACCTAGTTCTTATCAAATTAAATATCATTTAATGCAAGCACAATTAGCATCTGCTGTTCTTTTAATGTTTTCAGGATTAACTTATATTCTCATTTATATTTCTATTAGTTATATTGCTTTATGGCAACCATTTCATACACTTGATATTAATGATCATTCGAGACAAATTATTCATTTCGAATAATTAATTATTTCTATTCAATAAATTAATTTACATAAAATATATTCAATACAAGATCAATCATTGAATATCATCTCAATATCTTGCTCAAATCTTCATAAAACAAACTCATATTTTAAACAGTAATAGAGAGGTTTACTTGACGTTTGTTTTTTTTTCATATAAAAAATCTGAATAAATTTCTATTATTATGTATGAAGATCAATATTAATAAAATCATATATACACATTTCTAAAACTTCTTCTCTCCGGATAATCATTTCGAAATATTTTAAGTCTTTCACATATTGACTCACAAAATTTCTTGTACAATTCACAATCTATTTGAGAAAAAGCTCATCGAATTCATTGTTTAAGATTAATTTTGTTAAACAATATTCTTGAAATAATCCTACAAAAACTAATCATCAAGAGTGAGATCAAACCAATGAAGTCAACGATAATGATTAGCCCATCTTACTGAAAGAATAAAATCTTTTTCTACAAATTGTTTATTTGAAGAATATTTGAGAAATGAATAAATATGAGACTTTGTTTGTAAATAAAGAAGTTAAACTGACGGACGAGAAGAAGAAGAAAGAATTTTTTATGTTAAAATTCTCGAAAATACTATTTCGTTTTAATTGAAATATGTGAAAAGAAAATGGAGTTGAAATAAATGTTTTTTGTTGAAATGAAAATGAAATATTGATTGATTGAATTTATTGTAAATTGTTGTTTTATTTTTGCCACTCTTTTCTGGCTGTTTTTTCTTGTCTTTCTAATATTTAATAATAATAAAAAAAAACACGGTGTAATCACAATAAATCAAAAGAAATAACTAATATGAGTGGCTAGTTTTTCAAGTCTTCTTGTTTGATCATTTGGGTTTTTCTATGAAATAAATTCATTTGTTATCATTCAGCCAATTCCTAAATAGAAGAGAAAATAAAAGTTAAATTTAATTAAAGAAAATTAGAATATATTAACCATAATGGCATTAACAATATCATTGTTGCATTTTCTTAAAGCTTTAATAGCTTTTGAACGTGTTGTTTTCGATTGAGACATAACTAATTGAATATCATTTTCTTCAATACCTTGTGAATCAACCTTTTTTTTTAAAAGATGAAAATAAAGTTAGATTAAAATAAGAAGATAGAAAACCTGTTCATCTTCATCATCTTCTTCTTGAATAGTTTCTGTTTTATTATTAGATTGAATATTAGAAGTTTTGTCTGTTTGTGATTTGTCATTATTATTTTGATTTGATGTTTGATCATTAGAATTGGCATTAGCTCCTGCTTGATTTTGTCCAAGAGTTTTAAATTGATTAGCAGCAGCAATTTGTGCTCTTTGAGAAAGATCTTCAATTTTGGCTTCACCAAAAACAATATAAGTATCTGATGCTGGACTTTTATAAACATCAGGTTTTTGTATAACAAATAAAATATTTTTTGATTTACGAATTGTTACACGAAGAATTCCTGGAATTGGACGTAAACCAAGTTTAGCCATAGCTTTACGAGCTTTCTTTTCTGATCGAGTTTGTTTTTGTTTTGATTGTAATTCTTCATCAATTCCAGCTGCTTCAGCTAATGGATGAGATTGTTTTGCTTCATCATCTTTTTCACCTTCATTTCCAGATTCTTCGGATGAAGATTCATCAGAATCTAAGATTTTATTTCAAATAAATTTCTAAAAATTTAATTTTCAAATAAAAATAAAAGTTCTTACCATCTTTAACATCTTTAATTTGAACTGATGATTGTTCTTGTTTAAGATCAGTTGATGATGCTTCAACAGATTCTGTTGCAAGGATTGGCATTCTTAATTTATTCTAAATGTTTTTTCTTTTTGGAAAATATTGAATATCTATAATAATAAATTCTTATTTAAATAAACACACACACACACACACACAAATATATTTGACGAACATAAAGACAAATAGAAAGATTTTTTTAGGAAAATTTTTTCTTTGAAAAAAAAAGAAAAAATTTTCTTTTTGAAAAAAGAAAGCGAAGAAAAAAACGGAAAAAGAAGAATTATTTTACAAGACCAACAAAACAAAGATGTAGAAACAAAACAAAAAACAAAACAATTATTTGAGATAAATTAAATGAGAATGTAAAATTATTTCAATTTATTTTATTGTTATTGTGATTGTGATTGTGATAGTTTTTGCATTCTTAATGCAACTAGCGCAGCCCTAATACGTCCTTCTGGAATTTGATCCCAACATTGTCCCATTGTTTCTGATATTGTATTGATATTTTTATTTTTACTCTCTTTCCAAGATGAACGTATTAATGGACGATTTAATGGACTTGGTAAATTTATAATTTGTAACATATCATTTATTGATGGACTACAACTCAAATGACGTTCACGTAATTGATTATCAAACGGCATTTCATACATTTCATTCGAATCTAATCGGTGTTTTGTTTTTGTTAAAAAAAAAATAAAAAAAAAATATGTAAATCTTTACCTTCAGTTGGATATCTTGATAAAATTTCCCATAAAATAATTCCAAGAGCATAAACATCACATTGAAGTAAAGCAGTTGGATCTGAACCAATTGTTCCCGCTAAGATTTCTGGTGACATATATCGAGGAGTTCCAATCTATTTAATTTTTAAATAAAAATTTTCTAAAGAATTCAAAAAAAGTGTTACTTGTTGTTGTTCATTTGGAAAATTTTGGGTTTGATCAAGTTTAATTGACATTGCAAAATCACAAATAACTAATTTTTCATTATTTATATAAAGAATATTGTCAGTTTTTAAATCTCTATGTGCAATTGGTGGTCGACAAGTATATGGATCATTATTTCGATATCGAAAATCTTGATGAAGATATTCAACACCTGATGAAATTTGTTTACATATTAATATTAATTCTTTTTCATCGTTTAACAAACGTGAATGAAGAACATCACGTAATGAACCATTAAAACTAAATTCTGTTATTAAATAATATTTATTTCCATCTGTTAAACTTCCATAATATCTATTCAAATAAAGAAACAAATCAATTTTTACCATATTTCAATTTTAAAATACTAAAATAAGATTATTTTTATACTTCTGCAAAGAAAAACGTTTGGGAAAACACATTATACCATTCGATAGTTCTTATAATTCTCTATCAAAGTCTTTCTTTTCATCATATCTCATTTCTGTTCAATGGAAAATCAATTGAATAAAATGAAGACAAGTTAAAAATGAGATTTGAAATGAATTTTCTATTTTTTGACAGATCATTATCTAATGAATAACTTTTTGAACGAGTAGATATTCTTTACAATTTTCGATCTTTTACAAATAATATTGTCGTTATATTCATAATAAAATTTCGAGATAACGTACATGTCTTTCATTGATAATTGTAAAGGATATCTAGATTTTTATTTGTTTCCAATGAAATTGTCATTCTTCTATAAAATTTATCTTTTCCATATCTAACGAAATATTTTGTTTAGTCTTTCAAATTCTCTATTATCATGTGTACATTTAATCATTCTTATAATCAACTTCAATAGATTTTAAAAGTGTAGACAATTTCAAATGTTAAGACAATATCTGGTTACTTTTAAAAAAAGTGTTTATCTCATAAAAGATTCATTGAAAATATCTAGTGGCTAAATTTTGTTTTTTCCTTATTTGTAATAAAAAATGTGAAAATGAAATAGAGATTTACTTGAGAATATTCGAATGTTGAATGGATGGTGATAAATAAATAGTTTTTTCATTTAAAAATAATTTATTCGCTTCATAAGTTCCATTTGAATCAGTTAACATTTTAATGGCAACTTCATCATTTTTATAAAAACCTTTATGAATTAAAGAAAATCTTCCACGTTTTATTATATTTCCAATTTGTAAATCTTTTGAAGATATATCTTGCTCAATTAATGGTGTTGTTACAGAGTCAGGGTCAGGGAATGGTTTTTCTGGTAATTTCGATTTTGGAAAAAATCCCCGAATTTTTTTCCATCCACGTTTTAATGTTTTTCGATAAATAAAACAAAGAATTATTAGAATTATTATAATAAATCCAATAATTGAACATAATAATATCACATATTCCCATTTACATAACAATTTTTCACATTTTCCATCTATTCAATTTAACAAAACATGAAAAATTATTTGAAATTTTATTAAAATTTTACCTATGATTATATTTGTCGGTGATTCAGATTGTGAACTATTTGTTCTTAAAAATGAAATAGAAATAGAGATTGAAATAATATGTGTAACTTACATAGTAAAATTGAGATTACAAAATTGTTGATCACAACAACAATGTAAATAAGAATCATTTTTTCTTGTAGATTTCGTTAAACATTGTGTTTGATTTTTACATCTTTTATTAATTTCTTGATCATACATACAATCCATATTTCCAATATAAATCTCATCATTAACTATTTTTATTAATGTTGAACAATAAACTCCACCACGAATATTTGATAAAGAATTTTTATGACATTCTTTTGTTTCATATACACATGTTGAATTATAAATGCAATTTGCAGGTGATGCTGTTTTACATAATAAACTATTCACAACATTTACTAAATTTTAGAAAATAAACAAGATTTTCTTTTTCGAGAAAAAAATTCATTTTCATACCGAATAAGATTGAAAAAGAAATGAGATAAATCATAATTTGAAATTGAAAGAAAAAAAGGAAAAAGCCAAACTATATAAAATGGTCACGGACGAATAAATCAAAAGTCAGTCATTGTTAACCTTGCTCCACTAAATAATCAAATGACTCGAACAACCTCTTTTTCTATTCTATTTATTACCAACCATACTACTTTAAGCATTTCCTCCAAATACCTTTAACAAAACATTTTATTCTCACTTTTTAGTTTTATTTCATTTCATTTCAAATATTATTTCTTTACTTTTATACGAATTATTTATTAAATTATTTTATCTTTAATCATTTTAACAACGACATCTATATTATAATAACTCAATGTCGCTTTGATCTTTTCTTTCCATTATTTATTTATTTCCGATGAGATAAAACAATACACTCGAGACAAGAAATTCATCATTTTTATCAAACGTCATTTTTATTGAATTTAGAAAAAAATACTCTCAGATAAACTTTTAAGATTAAATATTATTTATTAAGTATGAAAATAGATTTAAACAAGATCTGTTATTTTAATATTGACTGTCGTATAAGTGAAATTTGGCAATGAAGTGTAACATAGTTGGATAGATGATTGTTTGTAATATTGATATTCATATGAGTGAATATTATTCGTAATCTGTTCTATTAGATATTCGTAATATGGAATTTGTAGAATTAATAGAAAAATTTAACTGTCATCGATGAAAAGTGGAAATCAAACAAAATATTGTTCTTCTATTCTCTTATTTTCTCAATACTAATTCTAAGAATATCTCTCGATATAATTAAACTCATAATTAATCTTTCTAATGAAAATCATTTCGAAGTATGAAGAGTTTTTCTTAATAGTTTTTCGATCGATATTTGATAATGTGTGTTGGAAAAGAAAATAAATTTGTTAAATAATAATTAATAATATTTATTAACATGTTAACAAATTTCTAATGAACAAAAAACAACGAAAGAAAGAGAGAAAGAAATGTTGAATATGTATGTTAACAATATCTAAACAAATGAATTTAATATTGTTATTGTGGTGGTTGTTGTTGTTGTTGTTGTTGAAGTTTTTGTCTATCATTTTCAATTTGTAAAACTTTTTTTGTTAAACTTGTTAAACAATTTGAATTTGGATCATCGGAAAGTGTTCGTTTAATTGAATTATTTGTTGTTGTTGATTGACCAAATAAAAGATTTGTTTGATTTGTATTAATAATAATATTTTCATTTTTTGAATCTAAATTATTTAATTTTGATATTGTTGATATTGTTGTTAAAAATTTTCCATCTTCTGTTCGAGTTCGAGTTGTCCGAACTGTATTATTAGCACCTAAATTAATAAGATTGAAATTTAAGAAGAGAATAAATCTTTAATAAAATAACAAACCTGCTTGAATTGATGATGATAAAACATTTGGTGAAGCATTTTGATTTGAATTATTTGAATTTAATTTGATTTGTTGATTTGTTGAAGAAAATGAATTTGTTTTAATAAGATTTGATGAATAATCGACATTAATATTAATTCCAATATTAATTGAAATATGTTCATTTTGATTTTCATTCCGTTTTCTTCTTTGTGGAAGGTCAATTAATTGATTTGTTGAAAAAAAACAATCCAAATTTGGAATTTTAAGAAATATTTCTTCATAAAAACTTGTTATATCACCAATTAAATTTCCATCGATAATATGAATTGTTCCAGCTGGTTTTGATGGTGTTAAACATGGATTTTTATCTAATAGTTTTTGTTGATAATTTGTTTGATCAGAATTAATTTGTCGAATAAAAACACTTCTTAATGCATTTTTGTTTGAATTTGGCATTGATATATAAGCTTGAATTAATTTTGTCCAAGTTAATTGTTGATTTGAAATTCGATTTGAATTAGCTGTATAATAAATACATGATAAAAGTATTTGATCTAAATCTCTTGATTGAAATAATAATTTTGTATAATTTTCAAATAAAAATAAAAATAAATTCCAAATATATTTTTCAATATTATTTGATTCTCTTTGATATAAACGAATACATAATGATTCAATACGTGATAAAACTAATTCATAGAATTTATGATAAAACTTTGTATATGGACTCGTTTTTTGATTAGTCACATTATTATTACTATTTTCAACAATTGGATCAGATCGACTTCGAATTATTGATAAACAATTCTAAACATTTTAATTAACAATTAATAGAACACTTTTTTTCTTTTAGATTATTTACAAATTTATTAAACTGAAATATTTTTTCTTTTATTAATCCAAATAGTATCTTTCATTTCCCTATTGTTCAAACAGAGAACAATTTGGAAAAACGCATTTATTGATGTTTTTTTGAAATTTCCTAGATGTGACAACGATAAAAGCTTTAGCCTTTTATTGTTAAAACACATTGTTATTAGATGGGAGAATAGAAAAGCGCTTTAACAATAAAAAGCGGAACGTTTTTTTTTCTCGTTTTCATATGTAGAAAGTTGGAAAGGATATTAATAGATGAGATATATCCTATACTCACTCACACTGTTTTCGTGTTTATTTTCTTTTTAAAATAAAGAAAAAACTTACATTTGATTGTTGATTATCTGAATTTGAATTTGAAAATAAATTTCTTTTAACATTATTATGATCTGGTGATTGAAAATACATTGAAGTTAAATTAGTTGGTGTTTGATGTGTTGGTGTTGTTGAATGATTATTTAATTTAATTTGTAAATTTTGAATTTGTTGATAAGTTAAAAAACCTTTGGTTTCAATATCATTCCATAATGATGAATCAGTTGAAAAAACCATAGATGATAACATTGTTTCTTCAATTGATGATAAATATTTGACAAATGATCGACATTGATATAATTGTTTACATGTTTGTAAATAGATTTGAATTATTTTATAAAATGAATAACTATGTAATGAATAAATATTTAATATCCAATTTAAATTATGACTTTGATCACAATGAGCATTTAATACTAATAATAAACATATACCAAGAAGAGATTTTAAAAATTCATTTTTTTGCATTAAATCACTAAAGAAAAGATTTAATAAATAAAATTTAGTTCTTATTAAAAAAAATCAAATAAAATCTTACTGAGATTGTTGTTGAACTTCTTGATGATTTAATTTTGATGAATTACAACGTTTTTTTTGATGAATTAAAATATTTTCTAAGCTATTATAAAATAATTTTAATGATAAATCAAAACGAGATTTACATGAATCAGATGGATTCATTTGATTATTATTATTTTGTCGTATATTATAGAAATCATTTGAATCATACGATTCATAAAAGATTTTTTCCCAATCATTTAAACGTTGAACAAGCCTATCTAAATATTCAAATAAAATTTAATAAAATCAATCTATGGAAAATAATGACGATGGAATTTGTTAAAAATAAGATTAAAAAGGAAAAAGAGAAAATTTGCTAACCTAATAAAAGTTGATCTCCAATAAGTGAAATAATATTTTGATTTGGATTTGTTTTAATAATTTGTTGTTGTACAATTGAATATAAAAGTTGAATTGCTTGATTAGCTTGAGAAATGGGTGTTAATGTTTGATTGATTTGTTGATGAGAATTTGATATAAAATGTTGATTTGCAGTTAATGGAGTTTTATTTATTTGAGATTTGCAATTTCGATTTTCATTTAATGAATTTATACAATCATTAAATTGATTTTTATTTTCTAAAAATATTCTTTCATCAATAATACAATTTGTTAAAACAATTTCATCATATTTTTTATTTATTTCATTGATTTGTTTTAAATAAAAATCATCTGTTGATAAATCATTTATATTGTAATTTTCATTTAATAAATAAATAAAATCATTTTTTAAATGTTGTTCATAGATTGTACGAGTTGTTTCACATGAACATTGATATTTTGGACATAATTTATCAATTATTGTTTCTTCACAAATATTTAATTCATTTGAAAATTCACCTAAAATTAATAATTTTCACATTACTCATTTCTCTTTCTCTTAAATTCTTTTTTTTAATAAATACCTTTAATAAAATGATTGAGTTTAAAATGAATAATTGATTGATAAATAAGTTCAAATGACGCAATAAGTAAATGAAATGAAGCAATAAGATCATTAATTGTTGATGGATAAATTGTTTTTGAATATGCATAAATTGTCCAAATAAATGAATAAAAATGATAAATATTTAATTTTTTTTGTTTAGTTTTGTGATTTAATTTAATTTGTAATTGATAATCATATGTTAAATATTTATTTATATTTCCACCAAATAAATAAACAAATATTTCCGAATATTTTTTAAATATTATTGATGAAATAGTAAATGCATGTTCAACTTGATCAATTTTATTTCGAATATTAAGAGGTAAATTAGCCATATCTTGCCATTTATGTAATTTATCAAAAAAAATCATTAAATCAAAATTATTTGAACTTTTTAATAAACGTTTTATTGATATTGGATTATTATCACATGAAGTTAAATAACGATTTCGTCGACATGAAACATATAATGAAACAGCTAACCAATGAATTTGATCACCTTCTAATAAATAATGTTTACGGATATGTTCATACGAACGCCATGCATCAACTTTCGTTTCATTATCCAAATTTAAATCAAGACATAAACTATTATAATTTCTTTCGATTGATTCACTCATATTTTCTTCTTCTTCTTCTTTTCTAAAATAAATTTTATTGAAATATTAAAAGTTAAAAATAAAGAATTTCTTACTTTATTGATGATATTGACGATGTGATTTGATTCATATTCATATTCATATTGATCTAACATATGTTTTCCATTTTTTTCTTGTTTCTCTTTCGTTTTTTTTTCTTCTCTAAAATATATTCTAAACGACGAATTAAATATTAGTTCATTGACCTAAAGGTCATCGACAAACAACAATATCCTATTCAACCAATTGTTTTCATTTATTTCTATTTAACACATTTTTATCTTTCACACCCATTAACATAGATTAACACATCTTCTTCGTTTTTTTTATATTAAATATATCACCATTTCTCTTTCCTATATCTTATCCCAAATAAATCATCCGTTCAACTCGCTTTCAACAAAGTTATTAATCAATACATTTAGATTAAACTATCATAATCCTTAACATATGTTCAATTATATATAGAAATTTATTCTTTTTATTTAATTTAATCTTAATTCAAATAAAATAAATAAAGATTTAAGATATTTGATTATTAATAGAATATTTCTAAAATAATATATACAATTTGATTGTTTATTAGACTCAAAACAGAAATATCTAATCTAATTATTAAATAAAATCATATTGAATAAGACAAGACAAGAATGTTTTATTTTAATAAAAAAAACATATAAATTCTATTGGATAAAATCAATCAGTGTTAATTCAATTTATTATTTATTGAAAATAAACATTTTATTTCATTTGAGCTTATATTAAACTTATTTTTCTAATTTAATTATTTTATTAGAAAATTAAAATATATATTTATGGATATCGTTCACTAGTGACATCATTCGCAAATATTTACGAATTCTCTTTTCTTCTATTTCTAACATTGTTTTTCGATACAAAAAGAATAAATGTAATTTATTTCTTAGTTGAATTTGTTAATTGAAGGATTAATAATGATATCTATTTTCTTTGAGTGATCATTATTTATTCAGAAGAATGGAAAAGAGTACTTGACATTATATAATATCTCACTCTCTCACACTCACACTTACATTCAATATTCGTTTAGAATTAAGAGAAGAAAAAAAATGAATGTCATTTGATAAAAATGTTCGTTGCTAATGTTAAAATAATTGAATAATAATAAAAAGTAAATAGAATTTTAATTTAAAAATGTGTTGATTTACTTGATGTTGTTTTGTTGTTACTGTTGTTAATGATGATGAATTACTATCGTTTAATTAAACTCAATTTCGTGTGTATGTGTTGTTCTCTTAATATGTCACCTACCCACATCATCATTTGATTTTATTTTAATTCTAAATTGATACGATATAATATTATTTAAAATAAAATTCGTTATTTTTCTTTTTATTCAAAATAGTTAATAATTGTATTAGGTAAAATTAATTTTGTGATTAATAATTATGAATAAAATAAACAAGTTAAATTAAATTAATTTTTTAAAACTCACTTGTAAGGAAACTCAGCCAGCTTTTGAAAGAAACGACTACTGAAGGGTAATACCGCTAAATTTTTGTAAAATTTTTCTGCGTTACATGTCTATTTTTCAGAGTGTTTTTTTGTGCTGACCTTAAATATGATGTTTACTTTTTAACCAAGGCAATTCATAATGATGAAAAAAAGCCAGATATGACCTTTTCTTCTGAGTAGGTGTGGGTGTGAGTGCCGGTATGGGCGGCTCTGGATGAGGTATAATACTCACACCCACACTCTGTGGTGAATTAGAGATAGATAGCATTTAAATTTTTCAGACGTATTTACATCTATCCGGTAATTCACAAGCTACTGATACCGCTAATATTCTACCGGCTATTTTGGAAGCACCATATGATAGTGACGATACCGCGGAAAAGATTGGTTCACGTGATTACGACGTGGAAGAAGACTTGACTGACCTTTTAGATGAGGTCGATGAGAACATGCACAGTAGTAAGGCAATCATCCATGAATCACCTTTTAATATTGAGGCTATTCGTCACTTTCAACAATTCATAGAGTTACTAGATTCGAAAAGGAAATATGAAAATGTAACAAATCTTCCTTTTTGTCGTCGTATTATTTACGTTTTTTATAAATGGTTTGCTTATTTACCCTTATGGACATCTTTACTTACCGAATTTGAAAATCGATATGCGACGAATGAAAAACCTACTGACCTTCGGAAAGGCTCGATTCTTGAAAGAAAAACAAACCTACGACCAGCAGAGGTGACTGTAGCGCTTTATCGAAGTGTTCAAGCGCAACTAAAAGCAGACAAATTTTGAATTAATCAAATGGTAAAAAAACAGAGAATGAAAGCCTAAAGATACGAACGTAGAGGAGTCTTGCGGTAAGAAAACAGCCCGAAAGAAACAACGAAATGTATACTTCATTCGAATTGATAAGTATAAGGAGAAGCATCTGCTCCTCGACGAGAATCAATCAGTCCTAAACCAAAATCAAAACTGATCGAACCTAAGTCGCAATTTGATGACCGGATTCATTAACTGGAATATTGCTTCCATGAAATCTGTGGGATATCACGGAATCGGTCGTTTCCGTGCTGGACTATTCAACCGGGATTTGGCGACTTCCCTCGATTTCAAAATGAAGAAAGGGTGACGTCTGATTCGAATAAACAAGAGGTATTTTATTTGTCTTTTTATTTCTAGATTTGTTTTTTGAAAGTAAAATTTTTTTAGATTTGCACCTACTCAATTATTTTTAGATTTTTGTTAAAAGTAAGTTTTGTCTTCTTCTTGTTTAAAACAATATCAGAACTTGCACCCAAAGGTCTTTCGCTAGTGAATAGAAATACCTGAGACGTGGGATACGCGTGTCGATAAAAAATGACAAGAGTCTTCTTTTTAATATATAAAAAACGTCTAGTTTTATATTATACTTTTAGAGTAAAATATGTGCAGATTAAATAAAAAAAAATTAGTAAGTAATTTTTTAGCTAGATGATAACGCCCTTGAATATAGTCAGTATTTTTGCTTCTTTCGCAACGTTTTTCCTGATATATAATTTATCTTCTTGCATATCCATATATATTCATATTTGCTTTTTGTATTGTGATGGTAGAAATAAATCTGTTTTGCTTAATTAGGCTTATATTTTTTTCTGTTAATCAAAAAGATTTACATTTATTTTTGGATTTTAGAAAATGATTGGTGATTCGATAACCGAAGTAAAAGTTATTTTAAATTAATATTTGCATGTATTTTCTTTAATTTGCATCCTACACATTTTAATTTTTTATGATATAGATCATTTTTTCTCTTATCAATTTATAAATTATTTTTTATTATTTTAGGACGACGACGCCGCCGCCGCCGTCCTCAAAGTAAGTGATCTTGTAATGTTGAAAAGAATATTCAAATCTCCTTTAGATTGTGGTCCAACATTTAGAAGAAATTTACAAAGAACAAAGTAAAGCAATCACGTCAATGATTGAAACAATGAAGGATATGATTACAAAAGTAAATACAACAATAGAAATTTTCAATAAGCAAAAATCCACAGTTACATCACCCCAACGAGCCGTGGCTATTGTTCACCCTACTTCTGGTGGTGCTGGCATTAATCGTGCCCGTGGTCATGCACTCTCAATATACAGATATATATCGCATGCATAAAGACAATAAATATGTAAGTATTTTGCAAGTTTAATACACATTATTTCTTGAGGGTGTGGGTGTAGATGTGGGTGTGAGTTTGGTTGTGGGTGTGAAAAGAAGAAGGAATTAACAACCACATCCACACCCACCTTAAATCTTGATCGTGGTACTGGTGTACGTCTTGGGCGTGTTGCTGGTGTAACACTCAGCCGTGCTCCTGGTGTTGGTTTGGATCGCAATATTGGTGTTCGAAGAATTATAACTCGATATCGAATTCAACGTTAAATATAAATTTCTGTATAAATTAATTTTTTTTGTATTTATTCCTGTAATTATTTCATTTATTTCTGTAATTATAATTAACAAGGTCAAGTAGATCAATTGAGTTATAAATCTATTGAATAATTTTAATAGCGATAAATATGTAAAACAAAATCGATATCTTGTCAAAAAAATCTATCAGATATTTCCATATTCATATCATCACCAAATATTTTTATTTCGATTTGTTTTCTTTAACTTTCTCAGCATATTATGTACATTGAACTCCAATTTGATTGTTGAAGAGTTAGGGTAAAAGATAAAGATCATAGAAACGAAACATTTCTTATCTTAATAGAAAAAGAAAAACATTAATGGATAGTATTAATGCCAAGAGGATATATAACACTGTTCATCTCCATATCAACAAATAGATTAGAAAAGATCTACTCGATTAAAATCATAACTACTCATTTATGACAACGTACATCTTAGTTGCAAAACTCGACGTTGTACACATATCATTCAAATAGAGATTTACTTCTATTTTAAATCGATTCTTTTTCTTTTTCTGTTTTATTTAATTTATAAACCAAACTAATATAATTTAAATAAAGATTGAAGAAATTTGATTATTAATAGAATATTTCTAAAATAATATATACGATTCGTTTGTTTATTAGAATATTAAAAAATATCTAATTACTAAATAGATTATCAAATCATATTGAACAAGATAAGAATATTTAAATAAAAAAAAACACATAAATTCTGTTGGATAAAATTAATCAGTGTTAATTGAATTTATCATTAATTGAAAATAAACATTTTATTTCATTTAACTTTACATTAAACTTATTTTTCCTATTTAATTATTTTCTTAATAAAATTATTATATATTTACAAATATCGTTAACTAGTAACGATGTCATTCCGATATTTAGTTATAATAGAATAGTTTGAATTTTTGAATAAAACTTGTTAAAAGAACAATTAATAATAATATAAATGAATTAAATTTGAATAGTTCTATCTATTTTCTTTGACTGATCAATATTTATTAAGAAGAATTGAAAAGAATATTTGTCACTATATAATATCTCACACTCACTCACTCACTCACACTCTCACTTACATTTATGATTAAGAGAAGAACAAAAAACGAAAGAAAGAAAAACATTCATGTCATTTAAGAAAAATCACAATAAAAATGTTTGTTGTTGATGATGTTAAAATGATTGAATGAATAGTAATAATAAAAAGTAAATAAAATTGAATAAAATAGAATTTGAAAATTAAAAATGTGTTCGTTTATTCGATGTAACAATTAAACCATTTGATGATAATTGATGATGTTGTTGTTTTGTTGTTACTGTTGTTAATGATGATGAATCACTATCATTTAATTGCATTTCTTTAACAATAATTGAATTCGATTTCGTATGAGATTCATCAGAATAATCAGATGAAATTTTATTAAATTTGTTTAATTTAAATGAATTGATTTTATTTAAATAATCATCAGTTTCATTTTCATGTTCATTATCATTCTCATTCTCATTTTCATTCTCATTTTCATTTTCATTTAAATATTTTTTTATTTTTTTCGAATTATTATTTTTTGTATTAAATTGATCTGTTTTTATTTGATCCCATTTTCCAATATCATGAAATCTATCACCAATTCTATTATAATATGATGTTAAACTATCATATGTACTTGAACGATCTTTTCTACAACATAATCGACATAAATCACTACATTTTGGTAATAATAATAAATATGTTAATGGAGATACAGAAGAATTCGACCAAGCAAGTAACATTAAATACCTACAATAGATTTTCTTCATTCTTATGTATCTAATAAGAGAAAGATAATTACCTAAGTATTTGTTTGTGAAGTTCAAATTTAATATTAAATAATGTAAGAATAAATAATGGAAACCAAAAAATAATAAAAATAATAATAAGTAAAATATTAAGTTTAAGTCTTTGTTCAATTTGTTGCATAAGAATATCTCTTGATGCAATTGATTGTCCATGAGATTGTCCAAGTATAGCTAAGGATAATAATGGTTGATTATTTCGACGTTTTAATGATACTTCACCTAAGATTTTATGAATATATCTTAATGTTATTATTAAACTAAATACTATTATTATTATCCACATTAATGTTAACACATATCCACGAATATCTCGAATTAAAAAATTACAATATCGACTATCAGAATCATAATATGATTTAGATTCACTACCAATCATTGTTATACCTAAAACAAGTAAAAAGAAATTTAACTCGACAATATGAAATAATTATTGTATAAGAAAGAAATCTATTCGATTTAATTGGTTACGAAAAAAAAAGAATTTTATGAGAATGCGTATTTAATTAATAATTTTATTTGAATAGAAAAGGTATGTTTAAAAATCAGTTTATTGAGTCCGAACGTGTCTATAGTGGCGTTAATGAAAAGAAAATTGAACGACATTCACATCGTTATCGTGTACTTCAAACATCATTGGTTTTCTTTTGTAAGTTACCTCTGTGATGTATATCTCATTATTAAATAAAATTTCTTTCATTCACTTTTTTCTTCACAGTTCTCTTGTTTTTCTATAAGTTAAAGAGTCACTTATATGAATCTGATCGTGACAAATATAATTTAATACTTGAACAATAACTATCGTCAGTGTCATTTATTAAATGAAATTCTATAACGTATTATTAATAATTCATCTCTTACACTTTTTATATGAAAACTTAATATATATATATGTGAAATAAATTTCAAAAAGATTTTGAGTTTAGTAATAATGTCTTTCCTAACAATTTCTATATGATAGATTTCTTTATAAAATGAATTTGTTTTGTTACCTAAATGAAGTATAACAGATGAAAACCAAATAATAAGAATTCCAAAAGAGAGACAACCACATGAAATAGTTGATTTATTTGATTGTTTTAATTGATATTGATAATGATTATGTTGATGTTGATTAATAATTTGTGTATCTTTTTCGGGAGGAGTATCTTGATGAATAAGATCTTCAAATCTATATGCTTCACTAGCAACCATCGCAGCCATATTTAATAATTGAGCTGTTACACATGTTACTTGTATATTAGCTAAATAATTACATCGTATTGAATAATTTAAAAAACTTAATGAATATGGTAAACATAAGATTGATAATGTTAAACAAATAAGACAATGATGAAATAAAAAACATGATGATTTCATTCTATATGCAGCTATGATTAATAAATATAACATTGTTAATAAATTAACTAATATTCCACTAATTGTTATTCCATATAATATTAACATTTCAATTGACGAAACATTGAAAATTTTCGTATTAAATAAACTCATATTGAAATTTGAAGACATTTTTTCATATTGATTTTATTTTATTTTAACAAGAAATAATAATTGTTGAGATTTTGTTAAATTAAAAACAACTTCTTTTTTTCTTTTTTCAATAATATAAATCAATAAAAAATTCTTTTTCTTATATATCTAGACGAAAAAACTAGTTGTAACCACGTTCTTATTTGCATGTTGTCAAATGATATATATATATATATATATAATATAATATATATAGGAAGAGATTTTTTTTTCTTCTTCTTCTTTTCTATCCAAGAATCGTTTTGTCGATTTGTTAAGAGTACCCATCGACGACATTCTACACAATATATTCCAACATACACACACACATCCTAACATCAATGACGAAAGAAAAAAATCTTCTATATGGGTCAAGACACACATAGATGTGTTACGAGGAAAAGAAATAAGGAAAAGAAAAAAAGAGGAAAGGATCTATTTCTTAGTTTGGCTTTTTTTTCTTCTTCTATTCTCTTGTTATTCATCTATATCTCGCCAAATGTATTGCTAATCAAGTGTAAAAAAAAACTAATGTCAGTTTTTCTCTTTTTTTTTTTATTCTTTTTCTATTCGTCGTCCTAATAGTTCTTTTTTCGACTAAGAACTCTTTTCTAACTTCTATGATCAATAAAAGAAGAAAAAAAAAGAAAAGATAAATACTATCATATAAGATGCTTTCATCTCTTCTATATACTTATTATATTCAACAAAACAAAACAAAATGAAACTTTTTTCTTTTACTATTTTTAGATAGGAAAATAACATTTGCTTTTTTTTTTAATTTAATTTTATTAATTAATAACTAACTTTCTTTTCAAATAAAAACAAATATATTTGGAAAGAAATTGCTAAAAATATATACATATTGGAATATTTGACATTAATTCAATTGAAATTGATCGATTCATAGAATTAACAACGAAAATAGACATTTATTGACAGAAAAATAAAATTAAAGATAATTACTTTATTTATTTACTTTTTATCCTTCAACAAACTTTAAAACAAATTTTCTTTTCTATTTCAATCAATCTCTCTGATAAAATCTATTAAAAAACAAAAGAAAAGATTTCTCTAGAATGAAATTTTAATCATTAGAACAACAAGATTTTTTATAAAAGAAATTTTATATATTAATTTATATATTTAACAATTATTTTATTTCTAACGACAAATATCGATAAGGATATCTCTTTATCGAAAATTTTCTTCAAAGAACAATTAAATAGTTGAAATCGCCATTAAATTCTGAGGAGAATAAGATTATTTTTATTATCGAAAGACGACTTTCACTTTTTACGGTACATTGGATATCTGTATAGAATGTCACAACCATCTTAGATGAACAATTTATGCTAATTCCATATATTAGATTAAAATTTAACCAAAAATAGAATTTTGTTAGAGAAAAATCTTATTTACTGTAGGATGTCGGGAGGGGATCTGTTTTTAGTTACCGTGCTTAAGCCAGTCCATAACGACACTAAAATATGTGGAAATACATTCGGTAATATACGAAATTGCTTTTCCAATTCGAAACACATAAAAATAAAAGTTACTTCAAGTTCGATGCTCAAAAAATCTATACAAAAGTCAGGTTTTGGGTCGCTAACTTCTTATAGAGGGGCAAATATAGATCGATGCAATTTTTCATATTCGTTCTAAGTATAGCCTCAAAAATATGGAAAATAATGAGATGAAATTAAGTTTTCTCATAAGTTAAGATGTCTAAAGACCTGAAATAAATGCTCTCTTTTCGAAGTAACGTAATTTCGATTCAATTTAGTTCATATACCTGTATCTGGTACCAACACTATTCTTTAGAATATATTTAACTATTAAAATCCTCTTAATGACTCTTGTAGAGCACAAGCTGAAAATGGCTGTCATAGTTGTTACCTGTAATGTGATAGTCAGTCGGGATGGGATCTCGAAGAGGTTTAGCTCCGTTCTAATTAATTCATCATAATATAAGTTAGTCAGTTGCACTGTTATATTGTTTTATCTGTTCCAAACTAAAGCTCAGTTACAATACATAGTTGAAAATGAACTGTTGAAACTAGAATTCACATTACACAATTCATGTTTTATGAAACTATATGCCAAGAAAAATAATATAGTAACCAACAATAATATGCAAACTAAAAATGATTCAAGCATGAAAGTGAATACACACAGCGTTGATGCATCAACTCAAACTGATTCACAATTGGAATTATCAACAAAAAAACATTGGTATAGCCAATACAAATACCTTTTCTATTTTTACTGCTTTATCAACTACATCATCTACTATATATGTCAATAATCGCTCATAACAAATTGATAGAATTGTTTCAAAAACTAAAATAAGAAATACGAAGTAAAGAGAAGAAGTTAAACTATCTAAAAGATTGATCGATCACCACTGAAACTCAATGATCATGATCTAACCTGTCATGTCTTGACAGGTTTAACTCGAGATTACTTAACGACATATTGATATTGATGGTACTTCGGTTAGACTTGAATCATCAAGCAATATGTACACTCTTCGGATTAGAAATAGAAACGCAAATCAGTAGAATTTTTGACAATGCTTCTTCTGTATTAATACAGTATTTTATATAAAAACATTTAACATTTTGAACATATGTAATACAAAAGCACACACAGTCACTAACTCAACAATTACTGAAAAATGATGATCAGAAATTCGGATTATCCGATGGCTGTATAATATCAGCACTGGGTCTTTTTTTGCCAATGGAAAAAAATTATGATACTAAGATGTTTCTATTCACGAAAAAGGATCAGCAATAGTACATGACTCATAAAACAAATAAAACACGATTAATTACTAAAGTGTACTGGATTATAGAATATGCAAACGGTCAAGTAAAACAATGACGTTTCTTTAACAATGTTGTGCCTAATACGATGATAGAGACGATAGACGACTATTTCGAAATCGTGGGTGTTTTAATAAATTGCTATAGACCTGTATTTTGATAAAGATGCAAGTTAAGATAAACAAATTATAGAAAAGATCCTGCAATCCATTCTAAGACAGAATGAGCTCTACAAGTCTAAGGAGATGAACTCTATTTTACACAGTGGCCAACAGTTCTCTAAACGTCAATTTAACTTCAATTGTTGTTCAATATCTTAAAATTGTTAACTATTGCATTGCTGACAAAAAAGTCTAGGAAATACTATAAGAATTCAATCAGTCATCTCAATATTTTTTTTATTTGAGCAATTCTCTGCATTTTTGTGTACTCAAAAAGTGAGTACACTACTAGAATCGGTCAGTGTGTCCGGCCGTCCGTCCGTCCGGCCGTTTACACGATAACGCACGAAAGGAGAGTCAGATTGAGCTGAAATTTTCAACATAATTCAGTCTCATCTAGATCTCGGTCGAGTTCGAAGATGAGCCTAATTGGCCGGGCCATTCCCGAGTTATTGAAAAAATACTGATATTTCCTGTTTTTGTTGTATTGGAATATTGACGTATTTCGACTTTGACAAAAAAAACTTTTTTTTATAAGCAAATAAATCTTCAGCTATTATATACCATTCGATAGAGAATTTCAAGGGCTACAAAATGGTATATAAATATTGAGAAAAAAGTGTAGCATTATATTCTAACGTCGAGAATACTTTATAGAATCTCAACAGACTGGCTAGTCAACGTGATTCATTTGACACAGTATTCACTTTTATTTCTAGTTTTTTTGCTAATTTTGTGGCACGAAGGGTAATTTGGCATGGAGAATCCAAATCTGACGTCCGTTTTAATTAATTGATTAATTAATTATTAACTAGGCTCTAATTAGTCGTTAATTAATGAAGAAATTTTTTAAGATTGAAAAAGGTGTATTCAAATGTGAAGAATCCGAATCTGGTAGCTGATTTAATTAATTAATTAATTAAGCTTAATTAACGTTTTTTCACAAAAACTAAAATAACTCAGATTAGAACGGATAACTTGGATCTGAGGTTAAATTTAATTAACCATTAGTTATTAATTATTAATTAGGTATGAATCTACTATTAATTCTTTGTTATTGTGTACTCAAAAAGTGAGTACACTTCTAGAATCGGTCTGTGTGTCCGTCCGTTTACACGATAACGCACGAAAGAATAGTCCGATTGAGCTGAAAGTTTGTACACAATTCAGTCTCATATAGATCTCGGTCGAGTTCGAAGATGAGCCTAAATGGCCTGATCATTCCCGAGTTATTGAAAAAAAACTTATATTTCACTATGATTTTTCTATATTTTTTTGGAGGGAAAAATCATATAATGCCATTCTCGTAAGCAATTTTTCTACTAGAGTAAAATAAAAGTCCACTTGTTATATAGCATTTAATAGAGAATTTCATAAGCTACAAGATGGTACTAAATTATAGGGGTAAACGGGTTGCACACAAGATTGTCCCTATATAACAGAGTGGGTAAAATATAAAAAAATCATATATGTTGATAATGTGTCAGTGCGATATCTGTTTGTTTTTCATATTACTAATAACACTTTTTTTTAGAGTAGATAGAACTCATCAAGAGCTTGAAAATGATGTAAAATAATAGGGGGTAGATATGCTGCGTTCGATATGTCTTTACTATCACACTTGTGAAAAACTATGAAAAAGCCATATACCTTAATAGTGTGTCTGTGTGATACTCGTTTGTTCTCCATAAGGTGAACGTTATTTTTATGTACTCAAAAAGTAAAGTTCACGATAGATTGATTTTGATCAATCTGTCTAAAAGAATTCATCCTTGAGCGCACTAAGGAACAGCCCTTTAGTCCCTGTGGATGCCCTCGTTTTAGTGTATTCAAAAAGTGAGTACATTCCTAGAGTCGATCAGTATGTTCGGCCAGCCGTTTACACGATACCTTGCGAAAGGAGAGTCAGATATTGATGAAATTTCTACACAGTTTAGACTCATAAAGATTTCGGTCGAGTTCGAAGATGAGCCCAATTGACTGGGCTATTCTAGAGTTGTTACAAAAATACTGATATTTCCCTATGATTTCCATATACACTTTTTGCAGTACACATAACTCTCGGATACAATCCGAAGTTTCCACATTTATTTAAGCTATATTCGAAATAAACATGAAAAACTGCATCGATCCATATTTGCCCCTCTATAATAAGTTAGCGACTCAAAGCTTGGATTTTAATAGGTTTTTTGAGTATTCAACTTGAAATAACTTTTATTCTGATGTGTTTCAGATTGGGAAAGCAATTTCGCACATTATTGAATGTATTTCACATTCAACTACGTAGTTGTTTTTGAAGAAGATTTTGGGCAAAGTGATAGCCTTATTGATACTTGACATTTGATTATTTTTGTTAGATTTGTTTTTGTAATAATATAATGATTCGATTATGATAAATATAGATTTGTTGAAGTCATATATAATAGAATTAATGAAAGTGATTTGTTCTTTTAAAATGAATTTTATTTTTAAACGAATAAAATACTTTTTAGAAGATATTTCGAGTTAATTTTTCTTTGAAAAGTATTTTAAAATGTTTAGTTATTATTTGTATTGATAAAAGTTGTTCTAGTCTTACTAATATTTGTTTAACCTAATCGGATTTGTTATGAATGACCCGAAGTCATATAGTAGAATGTTTATTTCATATGAAAATAATAAATAGAAGAAAAACAAACCAATGATTATTTATTTTGGAGAAATTTATACAAAAATAAAGAGATTAATGTTTGCATTATTTATGCTTCAACTATTTGTCAATTGAAATCTATAAAAATGGATTCATAATCGAAATTCAAGTCAATCAATTAATGTTAATCATCTATATTTAATAGTATTTCATTACGAAACAAATACAGATTTATGTTTTATTAAAGATAGAAAAAAGATGAATTAATAATTCAACTAATTTTAATTGAAAATCTCATCGAATTAAAATAAGAGAAAATAAATAAACAGAAACAATTATTTGTTGCTTATTCTACTCATAATAGAAAATTTACTCATGTAATTCATAAGTTTGGTTATTTAAACAAAGAATTTGTTAGAAAAATATACTTCTTATGTCTATTATTGAATCAATTAAATAAAATATTCAGAATTTTATATATCTATATAGAATCCAATGCTGTTGTTCATGACATAGTAGCATATAGTTGATCAATATGATAAATGAAGAATGAGAATATTTATGCATGGACTTTTTAATCATAGTAGTTATCAGTTGAAATTATTGAAGATATAGAATAAAAGAAAAGAAATTTTTTATTGAATATATCATTTTCAATATTTTAATATTATTTTCATGTTAATTTAAAACTAATTTATTTATTTGTTTTCTAGATCGAAATAAATGTAGATGAGAATTTTATTCCGAATAGAAAGGTAAACAACATAATAGAAATCCATCTGTTAAATATTGCATCGAAGAATTTTATTTTCATGTTGCTTTTATTGATTTTATTATTTAGCTAAATAAATCGAGAATTTTCATATATTATATTAACTTATTCGTTCTAATCAATCATTTTATACAATAGATAAATTTCTTTCTGAAAATATATTCATTATTAAAGTTAATAATGTTCCTTTTGATCCTTGTTCAACTGAAGCACTTTATAGAAATTTGTAAAATACTCTTACTAATAATATTTCTTTAAATGAAATAATAATATTATTAATTCTATCGATATTAATTGTCATCATAATAAATTTCTTCTTTATCTTTTAAGAGATATTCATTTGTTTATTTGGAACAACAAATCATTATAATATCAATTGAGATTTACTTAATAATCATTGTAATAAATATCTTTTTAATGTATTTAAAAAAACTTTTTCATTTCCACCAAATAAATAAAATAAAAAAATATTTCACAAAAATATAATTTCGATTAATGCGTCTTAATAGATTTATTAACTTTTCATCATTAAATATATGTTCTTTATTTAGATTCAAAAATTCTCAAGAGTAAATCCAAGTGAAAAGTAATACTCATTTAATAATTGAAATATTCAACTAAACAAAGAAAATCCAGAAATGAGTTCTTGTTGAAAATTGTACTAATTGTTTCTATTAAGATAAATAAGAGATTTTTGTAGTTCTTAAAATAGGAGATTCGAAAAAACGAAGATTATTCTAATCGGATGGAAATTAAAGAAGACATCGTTAAAAGATTGAGAAGTCTATTTATGTTGGTAGATTCGATAGAAAATTTAATTTATTGATTTACATAGAAATTTGAGTTAATTGAATAAGTAATATATTATTTAATCAATAATTTTTCTCTACAAACACACAGATGTCTTTTGATTTATTTCGAAGTCTTATTGAGTCGCATTGATTTAAAATAAAACTTTAGAATAAATTCAAGAGAAATTCTCTTCGTATTATTACAATGAGAAAGTATTTTCTTTGAATGTATGACGTAATAAGAAAAAAATCATTGAATATTGGGTAAAGAATAGGATCTGTAATCGTAAAAAATCTTTTCAGCTGAATAGTTTTCTATGATTAATAATATAATATCTAAAGAAGCTTATGTATTAAATAAAAAGAATCTGATACTTATCATTGCAGACATTGATTAGTGTGTTAATGATTGTTCGTTCGTTGTATCTGTTAGATGATTGAATAAGATAAATATAGAATTACATTTTCTTCGATCCCTCAACATTTCTTCTTTCTCTATTAATGGACCCGTAAATTAATTATCGAAATACTTAATACATTTTCTATCTAGAGAAGATCAATGTTTAGATTAACGTTCATGAAGAAATTCTAATTAGAAATATTAAAGATTAACTAAGAAAAAGAAAAAGAAAAAGAGAAAATGAAATTGTTTTTTTGTTTTCTAATTATAAATCAAACTATTAGAATTGGTAAAAAATCGAATGTTTATTTTTTTTGTAAATGTAATGAAAGAATCTTTGTTTTTTTTATTTGAAATATTTTATAGAAAAGAGAAAAGCATTAGTTGCAATACATGAGAAAGAATAAATGTGTTTTTCTGTTAAATAATTGATTGATTGTCGAAATAAATGAGATTGTAGAAATCTTTTGACTTGATATTTGGTTTTTGTTTCGTTTGAAAATAAATTCTCCTAATTTTAATAAATAAAATCATTTTAATCATCGCGTGGAATAATTATCATTCTATACTGAAGTCATCGATATATGTTTCGTCTAAAAAAACGATTTGTTTTTTCTTTTTAAAAACAAGATTTAATTAATTACTTTATTTGTTCCATTTTTATTTTTAACTTTTTGAACTTCATAAGATTTTTTAGTTGAAGGTTTTTTATTATGAATTAATCTGAAATTAGACGAGAAAGAGATATTTAGTTTGATTTTTAAATCAAATTTTCGTTACTTTGGTGAATTTGACGATGAAAATATTTTTGAGCAATTATACAAACATCCATAATCAAACTAAATAAACAAGAAATTTTAGATTAAAAGAAAGAAAAGAGAGAGAAAGAATTGATTTAACTGGATTAATATTTGATTTAAATTTTCCTGTGACTTGTTCATTAGTTGTTCTTCCTCTAATAATTAACATAAAATGAAAAGCAGTTAAACCACCAATTGGAATTGTTAATAATATAATAAATATAATTAATATTATTGATATAATTGTATTTAAATTTGAAAGATTTTCATGATTTTTTAATAAATAATATATACAAAATGATATCACCACATACATATGAAATAATACACTTAATAAAAAACATATAAAATACCGATAATTTCGACGACCTAAATAAATTCATCACTTTTTTATTATGAATTAACAATAAATACGTGGAAAAATGAAATTCTCCTTACCAACACAATTATTTAACCAAGGACAATGATGATCAAATGTCTAAAAATCATAAATGAATTTTATTAAAACGACAGAAAAAGATAGAGAAAATCTTACATCAATACAAAAGTCACATACAGAACAATGAGAACATCTTGGTGGACGATAAAAGCCACATGTTTGACACCATTTCATTCGACATTGTGTCCCATGAATTTCAACTAAAAGAAAACAAAAAGACGATTTATTTATTTTTGTATTGAAAGAAAAGTTCACCTGTTTTATGAAATGTTGTTTCTGAATCATCATTTTCATCAGGTGGAGCTCTACTATATCTTCCAGGATCCGTAAATGTTGCTAAGAAAAAATTTTCAATAACAAATAATAGAATAAGACCTTGAATAAGTGGAATATATTTCCATAAATGATTTGTTATCCATGGACAAATAAATATAAAATAAATTGTTGATAACACAATTAATAAACTCCATGCAACAAAACAAGGAATACGACGTGAAATACCTCGAAGACATCGTCGACAACAATTATTTGACATTTTTTAGATAAACCAAACGATTACAATTTACTTTTATTGTAGAAACGACCACAAAATTTTTTTTCTTCAATAGACATTTCGAAATTCAATTCAACGATTATCCTCTATACAAATATATTATCATTCTCTTCTTTTTTTCAAATATTAGATGTCGCTATTTTATTTTATTTTCTTTTTTTTCATTTAAATTTCTTTTTAGAATAAATTTCTTTAATATTTCCAAAATAATTTCTTTTCTTTTTATTAATTCGAATTCAAAATAAACAAATCAATTTAACTATTATTATTCAATCAATCAATAACAATAGAAGGACAAGGAGAGAGAGAGAGATTGTTTTCGTCATAATTATTCTTCATTAATTCGATATCCTTGATCAAGATCAATATTAAAAGTAAGATTTTTTTATTTAAATATTCCTAAGAAAATCAATCTAATTAAAAAGCTAAATTGTTGATTTATCTATGTCGAAAAGAGTTTCTCTTCTTTTTATTATAATAATATTTATGTTAGTGTTAGATTCTATATCTCTCATCACACCCATCCTCATTAATACAAATAAAATATTCTTACATAATATTATCAAATTTCCTAACATATTTAGATAGAAGTAATCCATCTACTTGAAACTAAATATTTTACTTTTTTTCTTTCCAAATTCAAATCATTTATTTGTTCAGTCTATTCCACAAGATAATTATTATTTTATAGAATTAGAAAAGAAAATCTAAGATTTTCACCAGAGATTATTCTTCTTATTTATTATTTTAAGAAGAAAAAAAAGAATTTTCGAATTATTTTGAATAATGAAATAGATTAGTTTAGATTGAATTATTTTCTAAAAATCTTTTTGTCTCACAGGTTTTATTTCTAAATAAAATAATAATAAATGCGGAAATTTTATCCTAGAGTTGTGTGTAATGCACAAAGTGTATATGGAATAACTCGACCGAGATCTTGATAAGACGGAATTGTGTAGAAAATTTCATCAAAATCTGACCCTCCTTTCGAAAGTTATCCTGTATACGGGCGGACGGCCGAACCCACTGATCGATTGTAGAGTGTATTCACTTTTTGCGTACACAGAAATGGTGAGTAGATTAAAGAAATAGAATATTTTATAGTACGAAAACGTGTTGATATGTGTTTGAAATAAACCCCCAGTGGAGAATAGTAAAGGTATATTTACGTTCAATGTCTCAGTCAATGTAACAAAATTTATGTAGACGTTTTTTATTGTGTAATTGTAATTATATATATTGGTGAACACATTGAATATGTCATCACCTACATACCATAACATTAACATCTATACATTCTTCTTCATATTCACACTCACACTCACATATTAATCAACATTTCATTTGCTCAAATTTTGGAAAAACGTTTTTTTTTCTCTTCTTATTTTGTATATGAAAAGAATTTATTTTATTCGAATATTTTATGATGAAGTCATATTGAAATGATTTGTACTTTAAAAGATGCGAATAAAATAGTTGTTAATATTTGAAAATAAGAAAGAAAGTAAAGTTTATTTTAATTTGTAAAATGTGTCGTAAAATAACTAAATATTTGTATTTGAACTTTAAAGATTTCGTTTAATTGATTTAAATATGCGTTGAATAGATTTCTTCTCTTTATTTTATTTCAAATACTTAAAAACCTTTCAAATAATCCAAATCAATTTAATTCTTTTGTATTGTTTTTCATTTAAAAGATTTCTTCTTTTTAAAACAATACTCTCATCTCATCTAATAACAACATTATTTATATTTCAAATAGATTAATAAAACAATAGTTTGATGAAATTAAAATCTCGTCTTGTTAACTTTAAAGAAATAAAAAATAAAGATAAAGATAATCGATAATTTGATAATATTATTATTAAAATGTTAAATAAGTAATTTGAAATGTTTTGTAAGTTAGTTAATATATGTCTAGACATATGACATAAGAATAATTATTTGAAAATATTCTTTTTTACTTTAAAAGATTTCAATCAATCTAATTTACATTAAACATTACTATGGTTTTAACATAATATAATCTTTTTCTTTTTCTTCTTTCCTTTCGAATTTATTTCGTGTGAGATTTGGTTTTTTTTCTCAATTATTTTCTTAATTGTTTTATTAGATTTGAAATAAAAATCTCATGATTTCGAAATCTATTTAATAGATTTATTTTCAACATAATAAAAAACGAAATGATTTTGTTAAGTTTATCTTTTTTCAATAATTTAATTGTAAATAATAAAAGCATGAATAAGATTCAAATCTATGAATAATAAAAAATGGGGTGACGGGCAAACGTATAGGGCATATTCTATACTCTCGCAGTGTGTGTGTGTGTGTGTGTGAGTGATGTGCAAATAATAGGCAATGAATAAGAGAGTAACGTACAGAAAGAGAAAGACATAGAGAAAAAGCAAAAAAGAAGAGGGAGACTGAGAGAGTGAGAGAGAGAGAGAGGGACAGAGGGAGAAACACGACAGTTAAGTAAGATCGATTGATCGACAGAAAAAAAATCCTTATTCACTAAAAGAGTTCAACCAACGAACACAAGTTGTTACTCTTGACAAAATCACATCCACCTGTTGCATCTTATAATATCGTGTAAGGGTAAGATTAGGAATTTTATTCTATAAGATCAACATTTATTATTTCACCTGAATAAATTTAACATTTTATTCAATACAAATCGACATTTACATTTTCTTTATTAAATATTATTTCTCTTTACTTCGTCTTTTATTTATTCGTAATAAATTAAATAAAATCTTTTCATAGCCTTGAGAGAATAAAATCAAACAAGAATTACTTATTTTATTCAATTTTCAAATCAATCGAATCTTTTAAAAAAGAAAATAAATAAAAAAAACGAAAATTTATTCAAATGTTTTCTTTTTCTTTAGAATTGTTTTTAATATGAATTAGAAAAACAAATATTTTCAAAACAAAATTCGTTTAAATAATAATTGTACTTTTTCGAAATTTACTTTTATTTAAGCATATATTCAAAAAATAGAAGTTCATTTTATCGATATTAATAGAATTTTCTTTTTCTTTTTTTATTAAGATTAATTTAAGAAAAATTTAGGGAAAATCAGGAAATTATTTTTTCAAAATTGTAAAAAACAGATGAGTAAATAGTTAATATTGTAAAAGATTCTTATTGTTAAAGGAAGAAAGAAAGAAAGAAAAAAGATATGTACAAGATGAGACGAGAAGAATGTGCGATGATAAAATCTGATTGGATGTTAAATATATGTTTATAAAGGGTAAAACAACTGATGTTGTTTCAACCACACAACCACACAACTATAGTAAAAGTAGAACGAGAGAGAGAGAAAGAGAAAAAGAAATAATGGTTGCTAACATTTACATTCGAATGAAGAAAAAGAGACGAGATGAAAAAAAAAAAAGAAGAAGAAAAAGCCACAAATTGTTTCTCTCATCGGTCGTTCTCTTTCTTTCCATATCGACATTATTTACCTAGTCCAGTTTTTTTCCTTCTCTTCTTCTCTTCTTCTTCTTCTTCTTCTTCTTGTTCGTTTCTCTTTCATTATTGACGAGGGCGAAGAACAACTACTGAGATATAAACTGGGGACAAGCACAAGCACGTTTGTTCTCATTACTTGTTCGCAATTTAGTAGTCAAACTATTGTCGACTAACGAATTCTTTCTTTTTTATTTTCTAATCAGGTATTCAATTCTCTTTCTTTCTTTCTCGAAAAGAAAAGAAAATCTAATTTGTTATTTCTGAAATATTTAATTTAGAAATAAAAAATGACAAGTCGAACAATACGTCGTACAGTTGAACATGGTATTCGTCAAGTCTCAGATAATCATGGAAAAGGTGAAGCATTAGCATTAATGAGAGAACAACGTGATCATGAAAAACAAGAATTAATTCAATTAAATGATCGATTTTCAAGTTATCTTGATCGGGTTAAATATTTAGAACAAACAAATAAACAATTACAAAATACATTAGATCAATTAAGATCAAAATGGGGTTTAGATTCTGATCGATTTAAATCTCAATATGAACCACAATTAAATGATTTAAGAAAAAAAATTGATTTAGCAACTGTTGAAAAAGCCAAAGCTGAAATACGTGCTAAACGTGGTGAATTTGATTTACTTTATTATAAAAAATTAGCTGATGATATTAGTCAATGGACAAATCAAGATAAATCGAAAATTAATTCACTTCAATCAACACTTGAAGAAAATCAAAGAGAATTAGAACATCTTCAACGTTTAATGGGCGATTCAATGAGTGATATTGAAAAATATCGAAATGAAATGAAACATTTATATGAAGAAATCTCACGTTTATTAATTGAATTAGATCAAGAAACAATGGCTAGAATTAAAATTGAAAATGAAAAACAAACACTTGAAGAACAAATACCTTTTCTTTCAGCTATTCATGAACAAGAAATGAATGAATTAAGAAATTTATCTTCACCGAATATTGGTATTGATCCAACTACTTTTTATAAAAATGAATTACAAAGAGCTATTAGAGAAATAAGAAATGATTTTGAAAATCTTTCACGTTCACAACGAAGTGAATTAGAAGAATATTATCGAATAAAAACAGATGAAATTATTCAACAAGCACAAAAACAAAAACAACAACAAACTAATCAATTATCAAATCAAGAAAATTCAAATCAAATTAGAATCTCAATTAATGAAACGAAAAAAGAAATGTTTGATTTACAACAAGATTATAATAATTATTTACAATCAATGAGTGAATTAGAATCAAAACTTGAAACACTTAAACGAGGTTTGATCTTTCTTTTCTATCAAAATAAACAAAATAAACAAAATATTTTTCTTTCGTTTTTATCATAGAAAATGGTGATGTTATTGATACACGAGAACGAGAAATCTTAGAACTTCGTTCTCGTTTAAATGATTTAATGGCTTCATATGATGAAATTGTCTCAAATAAATCTTCACTTGAATTTGAAATCAATACATATCGTCGTTTACTCGAATCAGAAGAAGCTCATGTAAAAAAAGTTGCATCAACAACAACAACATCTGGATCAATATCAACACATATTCGTGAAACAACAACTCATGTATCAACAAATGTTCCACGAATTCAACCAGATATTCCTTCACCACCCATTCAAAAACCAATTCCACCTATTCCAAATGAAAAAATTATTAATCAAACTGAAATGCAAGCCAAAACTACTTTTCAAAGATCTGCTAAAGGTTCGTCTTTAAGAAAAAATATTTTCTTTCTCTAATTTAAATTAAATTTAATTTAGGACCAATTAATATTGATGAATGCTCACCTGATGGTAAATTTATTCAATTGGCGAATACATCAAAAAATAAAGATATCGATTTAACTGGTTGGCGTCTTTTAAGAAAAGTTGATAATTCACCTGAAATAACTTATTCACTTCCATCAGGTTTTAAATTATCATCAGGAAAATATGTTAAAATTCATGCACGAGGACAAGGAAAAGAAAGATCGCCTTATGATCTTGTTTTACCAACACATGATTCATGGGGTGTTGGTGTTAGTGTTGTTACACGTCTTTTAAATGAACAAAATGAAGAAAAAGCAACACATATACAAAAAACTGTTTATGCTTCATAATTATTCATTTCTCAATTTAGAAACATTTATTATTATTATCTCTCTCCTTTTTCTTCTTCTTCTTCTTCTTCTTCTTCTTCTTCTTTTCCTTGTCTTGTCTTCTTTTTTTTGTTTTTGTCATTCAAGTGTGTTTCTTCTTTATAAAACAGCTTCAATCGAAAATAAATTTAAGTTAGCTTAACAATTACATTTTTAATTAAATTACATCCCTTTTCTCTTTCTTTTTCATTTCATTCTATACAAATTATAGAAACAACAAAATGTAAAGATTAAAATAATTGTTTAAAATAAAAAAAAAAACGAATGTTAAAAATAGTTATGTGATATGATTATAAAACAAAAAGGAGAAAAAGAAAAAGAAAAAGTATTGATTATCTATTCATATCAATCATAGATATTATATTAAATGAATGAATGAATGAACACTTTTTTCAATTATATTTTCTCACATATGATTTATAATGGTTATCACATACAATTCGAATACGGTATGTTTACGCTCATATTCAAATCATATACATACACACACACTCCATTTTATTAGAAACCGGACACAATAGATTTAAACATCTCATTCATGCCGTATCATATAGACTTTCTTTACGCATTGAATCACATTCATAACTACACCCCCTTTTCTCTCCCTATGTGTAATCAAATATTTTTACATCATCAATTTTCTTTTAACTTAAACAAATATTTCTTTGAGAATTTTGAATAAATGATAAATATTATTTTGATGTTTGTTAAAAGTAAAAATCCGATATGAATATTGATTGAATTTGTTCAAATATTTATCATATCACTGGATCTTATCAATAGAGAGAAAATATTCTTTGAAAGACTTTTCATCATATAATATCACACATTATTAACTTACATATTTAATACAAATAAATATCTTACCATTTAATCGATCAATTACGTCATATATCCTAAGATAATCATTAACAGAAAACTACAATTAACACTTTATTCTCATCTAAAAGTTTTGCGAATAAGTTTACGAATTTTGTTTTCATTCACGAAAAACTGATAAGTTATGAGATTGTTAATATTGTTCTTTAAGTCTAATTAAACGATGTAGGAAATGAAGATAGTATTATTATTGAAGAATAATTTCAATAGTTTTGATTACACATGGCGACATAGACAGTGAATATATTATTTGTATCAATTAAAAATATGAAAGATGTTGAAGAAGAATCAGATAAATATTCATTGTTTATTAAATAAATGCATTTGACGGTAAAAGTATGTTTACTCTCATCATTATTGTCATTGATGTCTAGTATTTTTGTTTTTGTGACCTTTATATTATTGTCAAATAAAACTAACTGTTGTTGTATACTTTTATTTCATTAACATATATTAATATTCAATTGATGATTGTAGAAGATATATTAAATACTTCTCTCTTTTATTTTTCTACGTAGACCTATGGGAAAAGCTTTGATATTATTGAGTTGCCATACGTTTATTTGAATATATGAATGATTAGAAAGAAAAACGAGGTTGTTAAAATTGTGAAATTAATGATGAGGTATAACGATGAAATGAAATTTGTGATGATCATAAATGATGCATAAAAATAAAATAAAATAGTTCTTCTAATTCCTAGTTGAGTAAATATTTATGAATTGATTGTTTCTAGTCACGCAAACTTTAAATATAATATCGATTAAATCAATCTTCACTGATACATTACAAACAATAATTGTTCAATTTGAAAATATTAAAAAATCGAAAAAGCTAATTTGAATAAAATATTTATTTAAAAGATAGTCTCGATTATCACCAACACAAAAGAAAAACAATATAAACATTTAACGAACAATACAATAATTAATAATTTCTTTATTTTTTTTTTTAATGCCAATATTTGTTTTATTCCCTTTATTTGTTAGATTTCATAATAAATAGAGATAGAAATAAATAAATGAAAATTTAATTTTCCATGGCTTGATCCATTGATTGATTATTTAATTGTTTATCTCCTCCTCCTCCTCCTCCATTTGTAGATATTTTTATTTGTTCATATTCATATTGAACAACTTCATGAAATATTAATTCTCTCCATTGATCAACTGTATATTCTCTTTCATCAACTAAATGATTATATATGCCAGGTGCAGGCTAAAATATTTGTTTATTTTTAAATAGACATAAAATTTAAGTAAACTTACAGCATGTACTTCTGATTCTTCAAACCAAACATTAATATATGGATGATTAAGTGCTTCATCAACAGACATTCGTTTATCTGGATCAATAATTAACATTCGACCAAGAAGATCACGAGCTAATGAAGCTAAATTAAAATAATTATTTCATTTAATTTTAATGTAAAATAAAAGAAAGTAAAACCTGTTAATTTGCTTTGTTCGGAATCAGGTGGAAATAATTGATCTGGAAATAATTTATCAAGTGAATAACCTGAGTATTTAGGTCGATTTTCGACATAATTTCTAACAGTTGGTTGTAAACGACTTAGAAATTCTTTTGCTGGTGTTCCTAATTGTTCAATAATTTTATTCCATTGATCAATATCTTTTTTAAATTAGAAAAATAAAATAAAATAAAACGAAAGAAAATATTTCTTTGGAATCTTTACGATCTGATCCAGGAAATATAACTTGACCACGTATCATTTCTCCAAAAATACATCCAACAGACCAGATATCAACTAAAAGAGAAATAGATTAAGTAAAAGGAGAAGGGAGAAAGAAAAGAGACCATTCTCTTTATAACCCATTCCAAGAATAACTTCAGGTGCTCTATAATATCTTGTAACAACATATGGTGTCATCATAAATGATGTTCCAGCTGTTCTTGCTAAACCAAAATCAAGAATTTTTAATGTACAATCGGATCTAACAACAATATTTGAAGGTTTTAAATCTCTATGTATAATTCCAGCTGAATGAAGATGTTTTATTCCACATAATATTTGATAAAGAAGATAAGATATTCTTTCATGATCTAAATCCATTTGAATAACTTGACAAAGATTTGCATCCATTAATTCCATTATGATATAAACATCATTAAATTCATCCATACGTGATGATGGTGTAAATGCATTTAATAATGAAATGATCTTTTTTTTTAAATAAAAATTAAATTAAATTAAAATAAAATAAGAAATCTTACATTTTTATGATTAACTAATTTGAGAATAGAAAATTCTCTAAAAGCTCTTTTAGCATGTGTAACATTTTGAAATGGTCTTGATAATTTTTTAATTGCAACATTTGTTTGTGTTATTAAATCTAATGCTGCACAAACAAAACCTTGTGCACCACTTCCAATTGGACGAAGATTAACATAACGTCTTAAAATACGAAATGTTGTATCACCAACTTCAACTGTATAGAATTCTAAATCAGTTTTATTTCCAACATGTATTCCACCTTCAATTGACATTTTTTTTCTTCACTCTAAATCAACAACGTTTTTTTTTCATTGATTGATTATTAACTATAAGGTCAAATGAAATTTTAAACCAATCATTAAATCATAACATAGATGTCACTCGGATGATTTTCTTTTATTTATTATTTATTTTTTTTTCTTCTCTTCTACATGTCTATATGGTTAATGTAATAGAAGAAGAAGAAGAAGAAATAGTGTTAGTGTGTAAATATGTATAATGGGAATAGTTGGTCTTATGATGATTTAAATAATGATAAAAAAAAGAGTCGTATAGATAATACAATGAAAAGAGAAAATAATTCATCATCTACCCATACACATGTTCATCATCATCATATACATCATCATCTTGTACTTGATGATCAAACACCAACAAATACAAATTCAAATTCAACATCTGAATCAAATACAACAACAACAACAACAACTAATAATAATAATAATAATAATAATAATAATATTAATTCAACAAATCAAAAAAAACGAAAACATTGTGAAACAATTAATGTTAAAACAACGAATTCAACAAATGATGGAGATTATCAATTAGTTCAAAATGAAGTTTTATATTCAATGACAAATTCTTATGAAGTTTTAGAATATTTAGGACGAGGAACATTTGGACAAGTTGTTAAATGTTGGAAAAAAGGTACAAATGAAGTTGTTGCTATAAAAATCTTAAAAAATCATCCATCATATGCACGTCAAGGACAAATTGAAGTTTCAATTCTTTCACGTCTTGGACAAGAAAATGCTGATCAATTTAATTTAGTACGAGCATATGAAGTATTTACACATAAAAATCATACATGTCTTGTTTTTGAAATGTTAGAACAAAATCTTTATGATTATTTAAAACAACAAAAATTTTCACCACTTCCATTAAAATCAATAAGACCAATTATTCAACAAGTTTGTGTTGCATTAGCTAAATTAAAACAATTAGGTCTTATACATGCTGATACAAAACCTGAAAATATTATGTTATTAGATCCACGGAGACAACCATTTAAAGTTAAATTAATTGATTTTGGTAGTGCATCACCTGTTGAAAAAGCAATTCAATCAACATATCTTCAATCACGTTATTATAGAGCGATTGAAATTCTTCTTGGCTTACCATTTAATGAATCCATTGATATGTGGTCACTTGGATGTGTTATGGCTGAATTATTTCTTGGTTGGCCATTATATCCTGGATCATCAGAATATGATCAAATAAGATATATATCACAAACACAAGGTCTACCCAATCAATCAATGCTTGAACAAGGACAAAAAACATCGAAATTCTTTTATTTTAATAATTATCAATGGAAATTAAAAACACCTGAACAATATGAAAGAGAAACGGGAATTAAATCAAAAGAAGCACGAAAATTTATTTTTAAAAATATTGATGATATTCAACATATTCATCTCAAACAAGATTTCCTCTCAAATCAATTACAAGCGGAAAAATTAGATAGACTTTTTTTTGTTGATCTCCTCAAAAAAATGATTCATCTAGATCAAACACAAAGAATAACACCTTCACAAGCACTTAATCATCCTTTTATTACTATGGATCATCTTGTTGATTATGCAAATTGCAATAAGTAACTACCGAGAAATATTTATCTTCCTTTATTTTTTTTCTCCTATTAGTGTTCGACAAAGTGTACAAATGATGGAAGTTTGTAAAAAAACTCCACCGCCACCACCTCCACCACCACCACCACCCCCAACTACGACAGCAACAAATTATACTTTAAATAATTTTTCACCACAAGTTTGTTTATTTTCATTTTTCGAGTCAATATTTTTATTTGAAATCTAATTAGATTCGTCCACCAGCAAATGAAATTTTAGTTTCATATCCATTACCTCCAGCAGCTTATTTTATTCCACCATATCAAGGTTTTTTTGATTGATTTTTTTTTTCAAAGTTTTTATGTTAAAATATTTTAGTTGGTGCGCCATTATTTGTTCCTGTTGGTCCAACTGATCGACCATTTTTAATAAATGTATTGATTTTAATTAAAATAATAATAAATTTATTTTCTCGTTATTTTGTTTTAAGAATCCAACATGGAGTCAATTATTAATTCCTCCATCATTTGTTGGTTTATTTAATCGTCGTTTAACAACAAATGATTTTGTTGGTCAACATTTTCTTCCTCCTGAACGATTTCAAGTTAATTTAAATGATAATTCATTAGTTAATCAGACTAATACGAATACGAATACGAATACGAATACTAATCGTCAACGTTCCGTATCAGTTATAACATTATCATCTGATGAAGATGAAGAACAACCACCAAGGTTTTTTCTTTTCTTTTCTTTTCTTTTATTTAATTATTTTTAATTTTAATTGAATATAGAGTTGCTCCACCACATCCTCCCCATCCATCTCATCCATCTCATCCATCTCAAACAATCAATGGAAATTTAAATTTAAATTCTAATCAAAATAATCGTTCAAATATCAAACGAGAAAGAATTAGTATTGATCATAGAACACAAGTAAATTTTCTTTAAATTTCTTTGAATGTTTTTGTGAAAATCTATTTGTTTGTTAATATAAAAATAAATGTTTAGAATCCATTAACTAATTCATTATATGTCGATCGTTTAAATTCCAATGAAAATCTTTTAAATGGATTTGTTTCGACTGATCCTCGGTAAGAATAAAAGAAGAAAAAAGAAAATTCTTTTGTTTTTTTTTTTATATTATTTAAAAATGATTTAAAATCTTTTAAAGATCAATTGAAATGTTAATGTATGATGTTAATGGTCAAATCGATCGAAATGACATTCGTCTCTACTAGATTCTTTTTTTTTTGTAAATAAAATGATGTTTAATACAAGATATACAAATAAAGAAGAAAAAGAAAAAGAAAAAAAAGAAAAAGAAAAAAAAAAGAAAAAGAAGAAAAAGAAATGTCACTGTTTAATTGAAGATTCATATTGAATTAATTTCATTTTAAGTTTTTGATTTTCTCTTTTTAAATCTTCAAGTTGTTTCTTTAATAAATCACTTTCTCTTTCTAAAAAATCAGCTCTTAATGCAATTTGATTTTCTTTCATTCGTCGTGCATCTCTCGATCGTTTTGCAGCTAAATTATTTTTTCTTCGTCGCGCCCAATATTTTTCATCTTTTAATTCATCTGGAACAAACTGCTAAAAAGTAAAGTTAAATCAAACAAAATTAAAATTGGTTTTCGTTGCAAAACAAACTTTAGATTGATGTTGAGCCTTTCGAGATTTTTTCGATTGTTTTATATGTCCATTTTTTGATGAAACTTCATCTTGAGAATATTTTCGTGATGAACTTGATGATTGACGACCTACAGATAAAATAAACGATGGAATGAAATAAGAAAATGAATTTTTCAAAATACTAATAGAATCATCAGCAGGTGATTTAGCTGGTGCTGCTTGCATAGGTGAATGAAGAATAAGTGTATCTTGATTTTGATTTGGTGAATTTGATGTTGTTTGTTCAACATGTTCAAAATGATTTGAAAATGATTCAATATCATTTAAATTTAAATTATTTTCACAAAGAAATTCATCAATATCAATATTTTCAACTTTAAAATTTCCATTTGTTGTTTTTTCATTATGTAATGTTGATGTTGATGTTGTTCCATTATTATTTCCATTTCCATTTCCATTACCATTTGCACTGTATAATTGATCTTTATCCCATAAATTTGGACCAAGAAATGCTGAAGAATTCCATGCAACTTTTGAAGCTAATTCATTTGATAAAAGTTGTTTATCCGATTTTACTAAATGAAAAAAAAAAAAAAAGATTTTATTTTTTAAATTCTCTAGAAAAATCGTACAATGATTATCATCGTCTAAAATAGGAAAATTATTAAATAAAAGATCAGCCAATTCAGTATTTTCTAATAAACATTTTAATGTTGATGTTGGATATGTTCCTGTTGTTGATGATGATGAAGAATTTTCAAACATTTTTTCTCTTTTATTTTATTATCTACTTTTTATTAAAATGACTAAAAACGACGCAAATAAATATTCTTCTTCTTCTACGTCGTCGTCTTGTTTTTTTTCTTTCTTTCTAAGAGCACAGAGTATAACGACGTTACACAAAAGAACGAGAAAGAAAATCTATTTTTGTCCTTAATAAACTCGTTCTTAAACAACAAAATCAAATACCTTTCCTTAAAGGATAGAATAGACAACTTACATTCAACATTATTTATTTGTTGTTGTTGTTGTTGGGCTTGGGCTTGTGCTTGTTGTTGTTGTTGTTGTTGATAGGGAGGATAATGTTGATTTCTTTGTTGATGTGAATGAATTGATGAATAATTTGAATGTTGAGAATAAAAAGGTACTTGTTGATGATGAATTGAATTTCCATAGATTTGTTGAACTTGTTTTATTCCAACATTATTTCCAACATATGTTGAACCTACAAATCCATAATGCGGATGCATCATTATATACAACTACGTTCAACGACGCAGTTACGTATTATTTTCGTAATGTTGTTGTTGGACGAGCATCGTTCACTGCCCTCGACGAGAGAGAGAGAGACATAGAGAGAGAGAGAAAAATGGAGAAAAAGAAGTTGGTGTTCCCTTAGCTGCAACAATTGTACCCGTTGCGATGGCCGATATAACGTCCATCGGTCGCGCTTTTTTCTCTTTTCTTTGAGTTCGACCGCTGCTCGAAGAAGAAAAAGAGAAAAAAAACCGCAAGAAGAATTATGAAATGTTTATGAACGATTCTCTCTCTCTGACGTGAAAAGAAGGTTTGTTAAATATAGTATATATGTTGCCCGTTTGTTGACCTATGTTTCTTTCTTCTCTCTTTTCTAAAATATGTTGCGTCGTCATCCGTCGTCGTTGTTGTGTGTGTAATGTCCACAATTATTATCGAACTCGACATAGACCGACCACTCTTATGGCTCGTCACTTTTTTTTATTCTACCAATAGACTTTTATTCTGATCAGAACAATTCTTTTTTTTCTTTCTTTCTTTACATATATACATATACATATATATATACTTAGATGTATATAGAAGAATATTTTGCAATATGACCTATATACATTGAACAAGAACATTTTTATTTTATATAATAAATATCAATGAAAAAAAAGAAAATAAAATTCTTTTCAAAAACTTGATTTTCAATAAAAGATCTTGATCAACTCTAGAGAAAACATTAAAAATTTGATTTGTTCTATGAAAAACGATTTTCTCAATTTAATATAAAAACAAACAAGAAAATATTCTTTTCTTTTTATCATATCAAAAGTTATTTACAAATAAACTATATCGATGAAAAGATGCACAGACATAAAATATATTTATTAGAAGTTTACTAATGTGTGATAACTCTTATATAAATAATTAAGAAATAACAAAACTTTTGCTTAGTTTATCAAAGATCTCATCACTTTCATCCAACGTCATTTATGTAGAGAAAGTTAAGAAAAAGTAAATCGTGATAGGATGTTCTTATATAGAATTAAAATAAAAATTTCTATATTAATCTTTACTAATATTAATGGATGGACATCTCACTATTTTCCATATTTCTTGTTTAGAATTCGATAAAGAAAAAAAATTATTTTACATATAGATTTCTTGTGAAATTCTCTACCAATACAAATAGTATTATTATTATCTGAAAGAATCTACATCAGTTTATGATATGCAATACAATATTTTTTTGTTCAACAAGTACAACTTTTAAAAACAATTGTCTATCGAATTTGTTTTTTTAATTGCATGTTTTAATTATTGAAGCAATGCTGCTTTTCATGTTACTCTATACCATTGTTCTGTTCAATAATGATTACATAGTCTAACTTCATTTTATTGAAAATGCAACATTAACCATTTATTCAATGTATCTAGCATAGTCGATTGTGCTACTTTCAAAGATTATTAATATGAAATCCTGTTTTGAACAAACACTTAATCAGATCATAACTTCTTAAGGAAATGTCTGTTTTTGCTTTAGATCGATCCACAGTCCACAAACCGGTCATATTGATAGTTGTAGATTCCATCAATGTAAAATATATTTTCGTTCGAAAACTTTCCTATTTTTGTTATATAAAGCAAAAATTTAACAAATTAATATTATATTTGTGCCAAATGGCTCAACTACATTCCATTTTAACTCGCAAGTTTAATAGTAAAACCTGTACCATTATTCAAAATCAGTTCTACTGTCTTTTGATAATACTTATTATTTTTTGGTGAAATAAACTATAATACAATTTGAGAATGTTATTTTTCTTCAAGTTAATCAATAAAAATATTCAATGCAGTATATCAGTTTTGTGGGTCAGAGTGTAAAAAACTTGCTCTATGCTTATCTCCTGATTCATTCTTCGAGGAAGTCAAAAGCTTTTCAGAACAAAATAATGCCACATAATAAACAAACGAAATCAACAAAAAAAGACTAAAAGATAGGTAATCTATGATAAATTAATTTTTTGAGTATACAGATACTGTATGTTATCTCACTTCCAAGATTTTCAAGCTAATAATGTAACTGAACATTATTTTACATACGAATCTCTGTTATTATTGTTTTTTCTCTATATAATATTGAAATTTTCTACGGTTTATATTATAAAATTGTGGACAAATTTATCCTTAGTATTATATGAAAATTTTGCTTTTAATCATCATTGAATGATAAAATACTGAAAAATATTTGTTTCAAGTGAAAATAGTTAATGCGTTCGCTTTAAAGAAATGTATAGAAAGTGAAAAAGAATAATTTTTAATATTCTACAACTTATTTATCAACTACTTTTTTCAATATGAAATTACATTTAATTTTATGTTTTTTTCCGAGATATGAAAATAAAAATTGTAACATATAAATAACTTGACTTCTCTATTTTTTTCAACAAATGAAATTTAATATTTCTAACTAGAGATATATATGTATTTATTTTGTATACTTTTGTGATTTATGTTTTGTTTAGTGAAGTTGTACTCGATCTATTTTATTCATAAAAATATTCAATTTCAAAGAGTGTTTTTTTGAGTAAAGATCGAATTGTAATTAGTATTTTTTCCATGAGTTGTTTTCATTTTCAGATAATAATCAATCAATGATTTCTATGTGTCGATATTTACACATTTCATTAATATTGAAGAGTTTCTCACGTATATATGTTTTATTTTCTTTTGATCTAGGAGAAATTGTAAACAAATAATAATTTCTAATTACTTGAACACATTTGATTAATGTCAATACAATATCTAAAAAAAAACTTCTTATTCTTTCCTTTTTATTTATTAATTCCATCGAATATTTTTAGTGAACATAGCAAAGTAAAAAATGTTCTTTAGAAATTGTTGTTTTATCTGTTTGCTTAGGTATTTTTTCAATATGATAAAAATTTAAATTCATGCATGAGTAGTTATTATTAGAGTAAGAGAAAAAGATAAAAATATGTACTTCACATATTTTTCTTTATTCAGTTCTTTACTTCGTTTACACATATAGTTCAAAACGTATTTATTCATTCATCTTCTACTTGATTCATATCTGAATATTATTTATGAGAATTGATCATCATCAGCAATTGTTTTCATTTTCATTTTTAAGCTTCAATAATGGTTTGTAAAACAATCAAAGATACAGTTTAGTTTCTTATAATAATTATACACAAGACAATTGATATAGAAAATGTTTGATGAACAATATTTGTATAAAAATAATGAAAACTTATTTTATCATAGATATATGGTGAGATAATATTCTCAATGATTTTATTACAAATTTGTGTTCATGTGCAATATTTGACAATCGAAAATGAAGACGTAATTCTAATGGATTTTTAGTATTTGAAATTGTTGATGTATATGATATCCATGCAAAAGAAAATTGTTATTTGAAATCAATTTTAAGTGACTTAATTACACTTTGTGAATTTTGTGTTTTATTCTTTTATTTTTTAATAGAATTAATGAAAAAGTCATTTGGATGAATGTGTTACTTTGAATATAAACTTGTTCATAGTTATGAATATTATAATGATAATTTATTATTCAATTTATAGATTTTATTTTCTACAAAATTTGGCTAAGATTTAATCGTATTATTTTTCTCTGAGATTATTCCAAAAAATTCGAATAAATTAATTGAATTATGAAAAGATCTCGATTTCATTATTCATCTCTAATGATTGGATTTATTTTGATAGCATTGATATTAGTTACAATTTTCTCCTTTTTCATGGCTAAATCTCAAGTGAATGATTTGGTGTCCAATGATAGTATTAATAATGAAATTGAAGTGAGTGATGAATGTAAACAATATCATGAATTTCGTGTTGGTGCATTGAAAAGTGAATTTCATATTAATATTCATGAAAAAATTCCAAATTGTCTTCGACCAGAGAATGATAGTTATCAATTAAGTAACAAATTAGATGCCATGTGGAGATACAGGTATGTTTTGCTTTCTTTTTTATTAATTCTATTAAAAATTTCAAGAATAAACAAATGAGATATTCTTAGTAAAATATTTCATTGTAGATGGTCTACATTTTATCGACGTGGTTGTTCAAGTCCAATATTTTCACGAATAAACAAGATAAATAATACATTAATAATCGATTGTCCGTTATCAATGCAACCAAAATATGGTTTTTCAAATCGAGCTTCAGTCTTTGAAGATTATATTGAACCAGTTAGTTTGGGTGATCATGAATGGGTTTATGCTCAATGTCATTTACCATTCTATTCTGAACCAACTGTTCGTCTTCATTTTCATGCTCAACCATTTTCAAATAGAAAATCGCTTAAAAAAAGTAAAAAAACAAATGTTGTTTTTATTCAATTTGATGCTCTTGGTCGACAAGGATTCTATAGAAGAATGCCACGTTCTTATCAACTTCTCACTTCCTATAGGTACGATTATTTTCTATAATCAATCAATGATCAATTAGATTGAAAAATAAAAAAAATCGTAAACTTCGTATAATTTTTTCAATACTTTTATTAGGAATGATTCATCATCTTTTTCATTGTCCGAATTATCAGGCGTTGAGGCAATTGAATTTTTTCATTTGAATGTAAATGGATTTAATTCTGAACCAAATATGAATAGATTATATTGTGGAATTGGTAATTGTCAAACAACATCACTTTTAAATTTGTATAAAGAAGCAAAATATTCCACAAGTTTCTTAGAAAGTTATAGTTATCAATTATGGGATCATATTCCATCTCATTCAGTTGATCGAATATTAGCTGAAAATTATTTTCAAGAATTTGGTGGTGATACAGTTGAATTATATCAACAGAATAGTGGTTGTGTTTCCAATACAACTTGGATTGTTGATGAAATGCTTGATTATATTCGAGATCGTTTTCTAATGATGCGTCAAGGTGGTTGGTTTTCAATTAATAATATTGTTGATGCACATAGTGAAGATGAATTAAATAATTTTTCAGTTATGGATACAAAATTTTCTCATTTTCTTCTTCAATTAAATCAATCAAATGCATTAGATAATACAATTCTTATTCTTCTTGGTGATCATGGATTACATCGACATGATTGGAAAGAATTATGGAGAGAATTTGATCAAAGAAATCCTTTTCTTCAAATATTAATTGGAAAAAATATCAAAGGATCAAAAAATATTATTAAACATTTAAAAGCTAATCGAAATAAACTTGTCACTCATGCCGATATTTATTTAACTTTTGCCACATTTTCTACTACATCATCATCTCTAATACCCCATGCAGCAATCAATTTGTTTAAAGAATATATACCAGATAGTCGAACTTGTCAAACAGCAGAAATTCCCGATGAATGGTGCAATTGTTGGATACCAAAATCATGTCCAAAATTTTAATATCAAAATAAAAACATTTCCTAGCTGAATTTCATTAAGTGAGTGTTCATCTATCCATAGATTTTTCAATAGAATTCATTGATTTTTAAATGAAAACTAATGTTAAATAAACTTATTAGTAGATGTCAAATCTATCTACCTATACATATCATAGAAGTGATATCGATATTTGATGTTAAACTAGAGTAGTTTCATAGGGGAAAGGAGTTTAATTAATATTCACAAGTAAAACAATTGAATCCATAAATGAACAAGATTTGAAAAGGCAGATTTTTATTTCAATCAAATTGAATAGACTCGATTACTGTCAAAGATTTGTTAATTTTCAAGTGTAACATCATTCAATTCTATAATCTTGTCAACAACTATGTTTATTTAAAAACAATTCTTATCTATTATAGATTTCTTCTGTTAAACTGATAAAAAGTATATATTTATAATAGTATTATCATATTATTGTGTAATGAATTCAACTTTAGAGAAATTCGAGATAGAATGTGGATACGATATTCATACACACACAGATACCGACCACATCTCACACTCATCCAGCGAAGGTCAAATAAAAAATGATCAGATGGTGTTGCAATCTTTCAGCGTGTGTCAACAATACAAGCTCAGAACACCGAAATGAAATTATTTTACTGTACACCCAGGCAGACAAGGAACGAAAAAAATCTTTTTTTTCAAAGCATTCTTGTTATCATCTCGGCTTTTTTTTACAAAAAGAAAGAATTTTTTTCAAGTGTAAAAAGCGCACATTCTTACGCGTAGAAACGTCGTCTTTTTTGATTTATGTTGTTTTACCACTGACAACGAGGCATCATTAACAGTTACTTTTACTTTTTTTGTTTTGTCGAGTGTTGGTTGGTTGGTTGGAATAAAAGAAAGGTAGGTGAATGTGGATAGAATTGAAGCATAGACGAATTTCGATATTGTTCACGAGAGAGCAATCCTACTCACGTTAGATAAAATGGCATTAGAAGCACAGGAAGAGCCCATAGAAAAGGATGTGTCTTTAATTAAAATTGAATTAAATCTTCTCGACTTTCTAAATATATCTTCAAGGTCGTTTATGTTTACTTGCAATATATTCGATTATGCTACTCACTGAGACTACAGATGACAAGAGTATTGTTAAGAATATTCAAATTCACTTCTGAATTCGCACACATTTACATCATATAATTGTCATTTCAAAGAGGAGTTTTAGCAGTTGTCAAACTAATATATGGCCAAAAATTCAGATTGAAATATCGTGCAATATATCGAAATTAAAAGTTCTTAATGATTTGGCGAGATTCTCTCGTAGGTAACTTCTAAGTTTTTATTAATAGTATGGCACAAACTAAACAGTTATCGAAAGAAATAACTGATGAAAGATCGAATCTATCAGCGGTTGAACGACAGACTGAAGCATCACATAAAGGTGGCACTATTTGGGACGCTGTACGCAGAGCGGATCAGGCAGTACTCGAACACCTTCTTGATAACGATCCGAATAATGTTAATGCAAGAGGTCCAGTTGGCGACTGTCCCATTCATATGTTATTTTTATATGGAACTGAAGCTCATCTTAAAATGGCTCGATATCTCATCAAACGTTTTCCAGAAATCGTTATACAGATCTACAATCAGCCAGTAAGTAACTTTCTATTCAAGTATTTCTCATGAAAGAATCTTCGAAAATGCTACTCATCCGTTTACACGATAACTTTTGAAAGAATAGTCCGATTGTTATGAAATTTTCTATACAGCATTATTCCATGAATATCTTGGTCGAGTTCGGAAATGAGCCTAATTGGAAGAACGATATAGCGCTGTTCTCGTAAGAAACTTTTCTATCATAGGCGAATAAAACCTCGTTTGTTATATACCATTTTATACAGAAAATGGTTCCAGATTTTGCCGGCGATATGATTGGCTCAGAATTAGGCCTCTATATTTCGATCATAGATATGTTACTTCGAGGTTTTCTGGGTCAGTGAACTCAAATCTATACTCCATTTGCCTTGCCATCCCATTGTTTGAGCAGTAACCAATAAAAATCAAGTTATAAGAAAAATGTTTGTCTTGAGGTAAATAAAGGCGAAGAGTTGAAATATAAGCAGTATTTATACTCCTTGGCAAAACATGAGCTCAAATGGAGGGTGTCATTTGGTGAGGTTTCCTCATGAGTTAAATGGCATGTACATCATATAGGAATATTATGGCGAGATTGTTCTTCATATTGCTATTATCAATCGTAATGCAATCATAATTGAATGGCTTCTTAGTAATGAACGTGTCCGGCTCTATCGAGAACAACAATTGACAGCTACCGCCAGTGGACATTTTTTTCAATAGTAATATCTCTCTCTATCTTTGAGATGATATCAATATGTTCTATTTCTTTTCAGTGGTCGTCCGTGTTACTATGGTGAAACACCTCTTGCATTTGCTTGCTGTACTAATCAATGGAATATAGTAGAAATTCTGCTTAAATACGGCGCCTCTATGGATGTGGTCAGTAGACAACACTGTTTATTAGAAGAAAAAATAAGTAGAAGATTATTGTTTTACTCTCGATTTTAGGTTGACAACAATGGAAACACAATCTTGCATTTAGTTGTCATTCATAATCTGCCAAAAATATATACAAAATTCAAGGAACGTTGGTTAAAAGTACAGGCAATGTCGACTAACGGATCGAGGAATGTAGATGACGATGAAGGTGAGAAAAGTAAAACAGTAACAATCACGAAGGAAAAAGAGGTTCCACTATGGAAACGTCTCAATAAAGATGGTTTTACTCCATTTACATTAGCAGCTAAATTAGGCGTCACTGATATGTTCTCTTTTTTACTTGACGAACGTAAAATTATTCAATGGCGTTACGGACCTGTTTCATGTGTGCTCTATCCGCTAGATGAACTCGAGTTTGAATTTCAACAAGAAGTGAGTATATATACTTTCTCTGTTCGTCTTTTCAATATTTATTCAGGGCAGAGATGCACGACCTGGAGCTCTTGAATTGATCGTCCAAAGTGCTCAAACTGAACTTATTACGCATCCACGTATGATCGATTTACTTAATAAAAAATGGGAATGTTTTGCTCGACGTATATTTTTCCGTCGTTTTTTTGTTACTCTTATCTATCTATTCATTTTTCTTTTTACTACAATTCTCGACCAAACAAGAACAGAAATAGTAAAAGCATCATGTCAACAAAATCTTTTAGATTGAAATATTTATTTTTTATTTCGCATGTAGACAGAAGGAAAAGATGATGAAATGATAGTAAGTCGTGTTGAATATCCAGGTATCGCTTATCGATTAATATGCACAACAGGTCGTCTCATTGTATTAACTGGCGCTATATCAAAAGGTGAATCTGAGTTAAGAGAAATGAACAATGTGGGCATACACAAATATTTTCAGACTACGGTAAACTTTTCTGTTTCTGATATTTTATTCTGAATCGTATAAATTATTATTTTTTTGATTAGGGTTCGGCTCTTCTTGAAAATTGTTTATCATGTTTATTGTGTTCTGGTATTATTATTCTTAACATTCTTCGATTATTCGATATAGAAACATATACAATTGTACTTGCACTTGTTTCTGTTATAGGTTGGGTTTATATGTTATTTTTTGCTATGGCTTTTAAACTTACTGGCCCATTTGTATTTATGATCTATAAAATGCTTTTGAATGATGTTCTTCGTTTTTGTATTATTTATATCGTATTTCTTATTGGTTTTTCACAAGCATTCTTTGTTTTATTCAATTATAACGGTAAATAGAATGAGAGGATTTTTCTTGTTATTAATTTCTATTATTTTAGGTTTTTCTGGTTTTCTTCTAAGTATCAAACAATGTTTTTTTGGTATGTTAGGTGATTTTAATCTTGATCATCATACGGGAACAACATTTCAATATATTAGTATGCCATTACTGGTTATTTATGTTGTTGTTGTGTCTATTCTCTTACTTAATTTACTCATAGCTATGATGGGTGATACATATGGAAATGTTATTGAAAGTGCTACACAAATATGGTTTGTACAATGGATTTAGTTTTCTCGTTCGTTTGTTTATTTATTCATTTAAATTTCAATAGGCATTTAGAACGAGCACGTATTATCTTTGCAATTGAAAATGAAATGTCAATAGATGAACGAATGTTAGATAAAAATAAATATTGGACAAATGTCGATGGTCAACGATATTTACAAATAGAAGAAATTGACAAAGATTGTTTTCGTGATATTAATAATGATGAAACAGAGTTATAATAAAGAATATAGGATGATTTAAAAGTAACATAAAACTTATAAATTTTATTAGATGTTTGATTATAAGAGTATGACGAAGATGATTCATATTAAATAAATTATTCTCAACTTTACAAAGGATTCAATGATAATTTGAATAACTTTAATATTTATCTTTATTTCCTATAAACTTGAAATCTTCTATATTAATATTATTACTTGTACTAGATTTTCGAATCTCATGATGAATAATGAAACGAATTTCTAAAGTTACACTGCCATTTTTTCAGCAAAGACAATAGTCATCAAAAGCTACAAAATGATATTGTAGTATGTAGGTAAATATTTTCCTACGACTTTTTCTCAATCATTAATATTTGAAAAATCTAGATAAATAAATCGAATTATTTATTTGAAAAAGATTATTCATAAGATTAATTTTGTCGTAAGATATTTAATCTACGTGTATTTTCTTTCAATACAAGTTGATTGCATTCGACGTTCGCGATGAGATGTGTGCATCAAATATAAAACTTTTTTTCGTCTTTTCTGTTGAATCATAGTTAGATTCTTTGGCTTCCGTTCGGTTTATTAAAATTCAGTTTAAAAAATGTCATGCAATGAAATTTATGCTCAAGATCCATCGTTTTGTTTATATATATGAATAAATGAAGCTATTAAAAATAACGTAATCAATCTGTATATATATATATATCAACTTTTATCGAAAATTCTAATAAGTGTTAAACACAAATATTTATTTTATTCTCTTATCTTTCTTCCAAAGAGAAAATGATAGAACAAAGAATAGAAAATAGTGACTAATCGATGTTCATTTGTATATATATCGAACAGAGGAAAGAAAATCTAGTTTCTTCATAACATTACATTCAGTCGATTATGTATACTTAAGAAAACTTTTACACTTTATATTTGTTGAATAAATATGAATGTAATCAAACGACAACTAAGTTCGAATAAATCGATTGATGTGGAAACGAAACACCTACAAAGTAAATTAGAAATATATTAGAGTAGAATGTTTTTTTCATTTCTTTTTTCTTTAGCAAGATTGAGTCACGAAAGGTAATCAATAAAGGCATTTGTTAAAATGTATAATATTGTTTTTTCACTAGATCGTACACCTGTTTGGAAAATTTATCAAATGAACTTTTGTACGAAATATTGGAATATATTGATGCTTATGATATATATAAATCATTTTCAAATCTTAATAATCGTTTACAAAATCTTATACTTTCTTCGTCAATTTTACTTCGAATAAAACTTAATTTAAAATCAAAATCTCTACTTGAAGATCGTTGTCAACATGTTATTATTCCAAATTCACATCGTATTCTTTCACTTCATTTGATCGATGAATTATTGATTAGAAATTTTTTTTATCATTGTATTATTGATTCATCATTTCAACGTCTTGAATCAATTATGCTCATAGGAATCGAAGCAGAGAAACTACGCACGACTCTTTTTTATTTAAATACTTTATTTCGTCTCTTTTCACTAACTATTTTTATAAAAGATGATGATTACTATGATCTTGGAGATATTTATCCATTAATTTTTTCTTTATCTACATTAAAATATAATCAACTAGCAACATCTATTGATGAAGTACAAATTAATATTATACATGTAATCAATAAAAAATTTAGTACGATCGAACGTTTGGTTATTAACTATATTTGTTCTCTTAATCAACTAAATTCTCTTGTTCATTATACACCACAACTTCGTCATCTGTATTGTCGTCGAGTGGTTGAATTAGATGAAAAATTCACAAACGATCTATCGATGAAATTACCACATTTAAAATCTATTTATTTTGAAGAATTTTTCCCTTCGTTTGATGAATTTGAAGTGTTTATTAAGGAAATATGTTCTCAATTAGAGATATTCAAAATTGGTATACTTCGGAATAAAACTTATCTTGATGATAATCGTTGGGAACGATTAATTAAAGAATATATGCCTCAATTAAAAGAATTCTACTTACATTTTATTCAGGACATTAATGATGATAGGAAGACAAATTTAATTGATTCAACTGATGGATTCATTAATCGATTTAATTCACCATTTTGGTTTAAACGAAAATGGTTTCGTGAGATACAAGTATATTGTGAAAAAATGATTTTTTCAATTCATCCATTTAGGTATGTCTAGAGAAATCTTTTAGAAAATGATTCCATATATATTTTGATTTTTTCTTTATTAGAAAAGAATGGATCGATCTTGATCAACATATGAATACTGACATGTATTCGAAACAAAATTCGATCGAACATGATTATATTTGTAATCAAGAAAAAACTGCCGATGGTATTATACAGTTGACTATTGAGAATTATGAATTTACTGAAGTTAATTGGCGATTTATTAATAAATTAAAATGTGCATTTAAAGCGATTCAATTTACTCATTTAGATATAGATAATAATAGCATGTCTATTAATATGTTACTCGATATTCTTCATCTGTTGCCAAATATTGAATCATTAAAACTCTCATCTATGCCAATACTTCAGTTAGAATCTTTATCTATTGAAGATACCGAAAATCATCTATCAGTATCTGCTATTAACAAAATAACAAAAGTCAAACTTGGTCAAGTTACAGAAGAAGAAGAAATTGAATTTTTTATCAGTCTTTGTCCACATATGCAATATCTTGAAGTAGGCTGTATGTTAGATACAGATGTTCCATTACTTATGAAATTTATTTCAATGAATCGAATAACACATATTCCTAATCTCTGCTATCTGTGCTTCATTATTCCTATGGCAGATGAAAACATGGTTAGAACTTTAGCAAAGACAATCGATTTCAGGACGGTTATTGGTAGCTATACAATTCAGCGTAGGGGCGACAAAATAAGTGTGCATTGGAAATTATAAGAAATTATATATCGTGAAAATTGACTTGTTTTTTGTCTTTCTTTTTTTGTATAAATAAAATTAATATAGTTCGTACACAAAATTAATTAAAATCAGTCACATGTTTCATACTTTGCGACATATTTTCTTAATCACTCGATTGCGTCTTGAGGGTGGGTGTGGCTGAGAGGTGAGTAGGTGTTTGTGTCAGTGTCTCTTCCTTTTCCCATCATCCCACACCCACACCTTTAAGATAATCAACGAAGGAAAGATTGATCTTCTTGTTGATTTTTCTATACTTATGTCAGATGTATTGGTTTATTTAACAAATAGGTTTTAAGATAAAATATTTAAGATTTATGAATAACATGATGTATAATGCATTTTTGTCTCAATCATTCTAGCTGAATTCTTCGAAGTCTACAACAAAACCAAATGATTGTACCCATTCATCGTCCAATGGCTTTTTTAAAATTTTATCAGTGGCACCCAACGGTATAAATCGTAAATTTGAGCTCGATAAAAATTCAAATAAAGCTTTGATTTCATGTTTCTCATAAGATGGATAATTGAATAATTCGTCGAATATTATAATTGTGCCTGGTACAAAACGACTTCCAAGTAGAAATAGAACATCTCGCGCACTATTATAAGTATCAGAATCAATGTGTACAAATGATACTGGAGTTGTACAACGGTATTCAAGATCAAGCAAACGAAGTTGAGTCGGTAATGTATCAATAAACAGACCTTTAACTAAAACAGCATTAAGTGGAACTGAGATTTTTGTTCCATTACGAATACTCAATGATCCGGGAGGATATCCAGGTCTCCAGCCTGTAGGTAAACCAGTAAAAGTATCAAAACCATAAACTAACTGACTTCTGTTACTGCAATATGTACTTTTCCATTTCGCAATTTGAGATAATGTTGCACCTTGAAACACACCAAATTCCATCCATAAACCGTCACAAAATGGCTTTATCATATCTTTATACGGCGGATGATGAAAGATTATATCAAGGGTACGAGCTTTTGGAATCAATCGACGCGACATAATAGCTATGCGAGTGTTTTCAATGAACTCACTTAAAGTTGTATAATTTTTCGATATATATGAGACTCGTAAAGCATAGCTTTCGTTGATATATGCACTTCGATGGTCTGTTTCATTTATATCTAATTTTTGTAATTGATTGCTCATGAAAGTAGTTCCATCAGATCGACGACATAGATTGTTAGAGGATTGAGAAAATTTTACAAAGGGTTTTACAATAGTTTCTTTTTCAGTGATATTTGGTTTGAATAGAATATATAGTACTTCAAAACTTATAAGACTTCCAATTAAGACATATCGAAGCAGTAACTTTTTTCTTAGATAACTAATTATTTGAACTCGGTTCATATTACGTGTTGAAAACATCGAGGATAAAAGTCTTACTATCTGCCAGTATAAAAAAATAAAGATAGAAAAAAATTTACGAATCAACCGACGATTTTTGCAAGAATGTAGAATTCAATAATTCGTTACAAGTATTCAGAGCCCATCTGATGTTCTAATTCCGTTAAGTTGATTGCCCAGTTATTAGAGTAGAGATTAAAGCTGAAGGTATCAGCAGTGCTATGTGTCTACATCGTGTAGAAAGGCAATCAGGTAAATAAATAGATAGATAGATAACAACCTTGACTTTAATAATAACATTATTCTCGCGAACCTGCAAGTGCAAGCTTTACACCTAAAGGCAGAGCCCATCGAGTCCGGGTCCGGATATCGAAGCTTTTTCTGACCGGGCCCGGATCGGAAGAAATATGCTATCAACATAATATTTTTTTGAATTTCTTTAATTTTTTATTTATTTCATTCAAAAAGCCTTGAATTTATTTATAAAAATAATAGAAAAAACAACAACAAAACTATTTTCGATGCAACTATCAGATTTCAAATTGAAAAATTTACTGAGAGTCTAAAAATGTGTGGACCCGATGGGCTTTACCTAAAGGTGAAGTCATGAGGGTGTGTGTATAAGAATGTCCACTTAGTAAGCATAGCACCCACACCCTCAAGATTCGATAGAGTTGGCTAAATTCTACTTGAAACATGAGTAAAACATTTGAAACGCATACCTGAACGGATCGCTGGTAAAATTATGCGGATTCGTCGATAACATCAGCAACGTATGAAAACCTATACACTAGAGTAGTCTCATCTAGTAGATTATCACTATGACTTGCGGAACCAGCGTCATTTTTTCACCGTAGATAGAAGTTACTCAGAGCTACAAAATGATACTAAAAAAAGTGGGTAAATATACTATGATCTATATTTTTGAGTGATTATATTGTGAATTTCTATGAAGAAGGCTTTGGGTAGTTACTGCAAAAAACCATTATCATCAGTTAATATGTAACTAATCATTAATACTATGCCAAAGATAGTAATCAAGAGCCTTCAATAATGACGCACTGAGTAATGAAATCATTCTTTCTATGGTTGCTACGAAGACGTCCCGCACGCAAAATTCGCCGTATAATACCTCGAAAAAATCGAATTTAGTATGCTTACCCACATGTTTTAGCATCATTTTGTAGCTCTGAGTGACTTCTATCTACGGTAGAAAAATGACGCTCGCTGGACGAACCGCAATGGAAATTCCCTAAATAGGGCTATCCCAGTAAAAAGGATGTCTTAGTTTACTAATAGAGTGACACGTGAAAAATATAGAGAACAGTGTATTTAACTACATGTTTTTTCGATGACCTTCATCTGAGATGAAAAACTAGCGCTTTCCCACCGACGGTAATTTATAAGCATAAGTAGCGTTAGAGTGTAATGCCTAAAACAGGCCAGCTGATGGAGGATCAAGAAGGTGGCTATTAGAATAGGTTTAAAAGGATTAACGAGAATAATCTAGGCGACTCCAGAGTAGTGTTATCTTACAGGGAAAACATGGGTTTTCGTATGAAAATAGTTTTAGATGAGACCTTCAATTAGGAGTGTTTTGTGGACACACCGTCTCTTTTATTATTATTATGTAGCATTAGTTGCTACTCCATTTAAATAATCTTTCCAATGGTTAGCATCATATCTCAATCCGAATCTATTGATACGATCGCCGAGTTTTTCATATAAAGCTTTTCCAGGTGTTAATTCCACCCCTAGTTGAGCGGCTAATAGAGACACGGTTTGCAAAAGCATCATGGTATCCTTGCACGAAGCTATTTCACCGTAGAAAATCGCTGGCAACACAATCATATAAGTTGCACAGTGCATATTCAAACTACGTTTTTTTCGATTCGTTTCTTAACTGATCTTATCTCTTAGTTTTGGTTTATCAATCTAGACTTTTTCGAAATGGTCAAAAGAAATTGTTCATTATTTGGGTATTTTATTAATGAAGCTGTTGATTTGCAATGTAAATAATGCACGTTAATTGAGTAGTTGATAAAAGTTATCAGGACGAACCTAAAATAAATTACATTTGTTATTCACTTTAAAAGTTTTATCAACAAATTAATGTTTGCAATCTTTCAATACAGATAAGCTAGTTTCACTGAGCGTTATGGTTGTTCAAGATCATATTATTGAGCTGTATGGTAAAGATATACTATCCTTCTTACCGTTCGCTGTACTCTCTTCTACCTCCAAAGTGAGATATAAATATCTTCCATTAAATGTTTCAAAATAATAAAATAAAGTAAAATATCTAAAAAATCAATACATTTACTGGAACAATAATCGCAAACCTTGCTCTCCTTTGTTGTTCCTTACTCATAGTATATACTCGCATCCTACTCAGTGGTCAACACCAGGGGCTTCTCGAATTAGCTTTTAATGAAGAAGTGAAGTGTTAGTAATTGTATACGCAAGAAAGCCAACAGTTTATGGTCGCCACACTCTGCATTACAAGCTGAAGAACATTTGGATCAGAGTTGTAACCGGTTAGTATACCTGTCGGCCGAAACAGATATTTTTCTATCCAGACAGACAAGACCTTTAAAAAACGCGTTTCAAATTCGTAAATACACCGCTTTTACGAATTCTTAACGCGTTTCTACGCAATTTTTCGGAAAGCGTTCTACTGCGTTAAAATCTACTCCGTATTTACTCGTTGAAACGCGAAATTCAACGTGGTTTTACGCGTTATTTTGTGACTTTTAACGCTCTAAGCACAGATTCTCGGCGCGTTAATCACAGTAGACAAAGCTAATGGAGATAAAAATCGTAAAAATGTGCGCTTTTCCTGATTTTATTTTCGTTAAAATTTCAAAATTTCTACGCGGTATTTCTCCGTTTTTTTTTTGTGTTTTGTCTGTCTGGGTACCAGTCCGCTACAGATTTTTTCTAATTTTTATTGAGTTTTTTTGACGCTGTCTAATAAAAATACTAAAAAATACGATTTTTTTTAGAAAACTACAGGTCTAATTTCCTATTTAGTCCTAGTTTTATGAACCTTTCCCCTAGTGGCGACACCAAGGGTGGGCTCAGGCCACCCTGAAATTTTTTTCAGATCTTCATAAAAACCAATGATATTTTATATGAGCCCACCTTAGTCTAAATTCCCGGCGCCGCCGCTACGTCCCCTCACAACAGAAGGGCCTCCCGTATTAAAAGGCCCCCGAAATAATGGGCTCCTCAGAAGAAAGAAGTGGCCCTGTAGGGTACGGGGGGTCTGGTTGAAAAGAAAGTTTTTAATTATATTGATATGGCTTTGCATAGCAAAGTATTTCTTTCATTGTTATCAGTAAATTTTTGCAAACTACTCGTATCTATATTGATAAGAAACATAGCCAACTGTCATCACAATGATTGTCCGTTTCTCAAATTCTATATACTTTAATATCGACAGAAGCTCTGTCGAGATGAAAGGAGATTGTGGGTGTGGACGTTGATTTTATTTTTTTGTTACACCCACACCCACATCCTTGCCTATATATTAAATAATAAGCTAGTAAAAAATTATGCCGGTAAAACGGTCTGGCCGATTCCTACCAGTACCGGTAAGAAAAAAACCCTGTCAGTTACAACTCTGATTTGGATACCCATAAAAATTCATTACTCAAAAACTTGGTTTCTATCAATCTACTCCACTTCTCCCAATCCACCCCCCCCCCCTTCAGTAGTCTGAGCAAATATAGCGCACATTTTTATTCTCCGTATCGAAATATTTTTTTGACCCTGCGAACATGCAAGCAAACCGACAATTTATGTTTGCAAGACTCTTCTCTACGAGAAAGAGAACATGCAAAATAAATTTTCGCAATTATTACTCTTTATGAACTTTAAACAACAGTATGGAAGATGTAGAGGTTACGCTAATCATTTGTATTAAATCGATCCAACATCATGATGGCTGCTATATATTTACCAGAATTAAATAAATTTCAAAATAAATATAATATACCAAATAATCGGTCATGTAGTCGAAGAAAGTATCAGAAAAAAAGATGAACTCATACAAAATATTTTCATAATTCATAGGAATTAGACTTATGATAATGCAAGAATAATCAATACTTTTAAGAACATCGAGATGAGATAATATGATGTATTAACATCACCGTTCAGTTCAAAATTATTTTGACAAAAAATTTAAGTTTATCAAAAATTGTAAAAGTTTAGAACATTTATAAATAGGGTCGAAATCGGTAATTTGACAAGTCTAGATATTCGAAGCTGTCAACATGTGTACTATAAATTCGTGACAATAGTATTTTTAAATTTAGTAAAATCATATTCCAGTATGAGGATGTTATATACTCATATTGACACTTAAAATGATAAAGATAATTTCATCACTTTGGTTTATCAATCAGTTCAAAATTAGTAAACTGGTCATAAGATGCAGGCTTCGTAGCGATCTCTCCCAGCGATATAGGAAAATATAGGATTGTAAAAGCAGCATTTATATAGGATTTTCATAATAATATAGGAAATATATAGGAATTCTTTTCTTTAGTAATAAGCTTTTATTAGACTCATATCAAACGTTATCGTGCCCATAACATCATAACTAGCTATCTCACTCGTAGTTGCCAAAAAATCGAGAACAAATATACACTTCTTAATTACTAGAAAAGATATTCAAAAAGTTCGATTTGAAAGTAATTAAAAGAAAATATGGTCTCTATTAAATTTATTAACAAATATTCACTAGGGTGTGGGCATGGGTTGGTGTTAGTATGAATATTTCTCCACCCACGCCAAACTACGCTAGATTGAATTTAGTGTCCTTTGATATAAAGTTATATTTTCAAATAAATGTAACTTAAGATAGAATTAATTCAAAAAACAATTTTATACTATTCGTGAATATAAGTATAATTTATAAGTGAAATTTTACACTAAGTTCATTAGAAAGTTTATAAAATTAGTCATTTTCTGTAAAACAATTCGAAACAAAATAACGATTCTTTCCAACGGTGAGTGTATCGATAAATTATAAAATAGTGATATACTATTGCAGTAGTCATTCGTTTTATTTCAAAACCTATAATAACATATGTACAGAAGTTCTGACTTGTTGCTGATCGAAACAACATATATTTCATTTTAAAAAAATTAGGTTTCTTCTAAATATAGGAAATATAGGAAAAATGCATGAAAAATAGGAATTTATAGGAGCATTTTTAAATATATAGGAAATATAGGAAATATAGGAGGACTACGAAGCCTGAATAAGATGCTTATATAATATATTCATTTATAAATTAAAAACAGATTTATAAATATCAAAAATATTTATAACAATTTTAAATTTTCGGTTGAAAAATTCATGATTTATAAACCAATATAAATAAATTCATTGATAAATCGCCTACTTTCGGAATCAACAGTGATTAATTAAATTACCGATTACCTAATTGATACTAGTACATACGTATTTTTATCTGTGCACAATACTCGAAAATTGGCTGAAAATAACAATAAATTATTCGAATGAAGAGAATTTTTCTTCAAGATATCTGCTGTTTAACAAAATGAATAAATTTCTCAATATTATTCTAAATTGAATATATGAGCAACTGGATTATCGTTAACTGATATAAATTAAAATAAACATTCTGATTGAATGATTGTTGACAATTTTAGAGTATTTCTAATATTTTCATTGGTTTTATCGATCAATGACACTCTATTGTACAATTTTCTAAAACAATCTTGTCAAAGAACATAACAAGAGCAACGATTCGATTTTTTCACATTCAAATGTTGATTTATGTACTTTAACTAAAAACTAAAAGAAAGTACGTGAAATCTCTTATTGATAATCGATTTTTTTTTGCGTTGATTTCCAATAAATGATCGTTTTTGCCACATTTAATTGCTAGTAAACAGATTCTTCTTCTATTAAGAAGATAACTGAAATTGATTTAAAAGAAAATAATTAATAAGGTTTGAAAAAGATTGATTAGTGAATATCTTTGAATAATTCAAAATTAGAAACAGAAAAAAGATATTTTTTGATTGAAATGATATTTAAGAGAAAAGTAATAAATCTTTCTTTTATTCATTATTTTATACACAGAGGAATGAATTTCGATGAGAAAATAGATTTAAAACAACATTGTTTCATATGATTTTCATGACAAATAATTATGATAATATACAAGTTCAAGATAAAATCGGTTTGTAGATAAACAAATGAATAGTTTTTGATAATATTAAGCGATTGATATTATATATACTGATTTGAAATGAATGAAAATAGATGAAAATAAATGTAATTGAGTGACATCTATAATGGATGATGGAATTGAACAATTGATAATGTTAATGGCTGATGGAAAGAAACGATATGAAAGATGTTAAAAGAAGAAAAAGGACAGAATAGAATAGAACAGACTAGGATTGATATTGATCGAAATTCAATGACAAATAATAATCAAATTGAAATTGATCTTAATCAACTTCGAGTAAATATTACATTTTTAGAAAATTAATTAATCGAAAATTTCTTTTCTAGGATCCATCAGGAATATTTGAATTAATTGAAGTTGTTGGAAATGGAACATATGGACAAGTTTACAAGGTTATTATTCAAATAAACTCTTTAATTTAATTTAATCGTAATATTTTTCTTTAAAAAAGGGTCGTCATACAAAAACAGGACAATTAGCTGCTATTAAAGTTATGGATGTTACACAAGTTAGTTATTTTCATTTATAAAAAAAAATGTCATTGAATTTGTTTTGTTATTTATTTTTGTTAAGGATGAAGAAGAAGAAATCAAATTAGAAGTTAATGTTTTAAAAAAAGTTTGTATTTTATTTAAATGATTGAATATATATATTTATATAAATTAATTTCAATATAGTATTCAAATCATCGAAATATAGCTATGTATTATGGAGCATTTATTAATAAATCAATTCCAGGAAGAAATGAACATGATCAATTATGGGTATTTATATTTATAAGAATAATTTATTAAATAAATCAATGTATTTTTAGTTGGTTATGGAATATTGTGGTGCTGGATCAATAACTGATTTAGTTAAATCAACAAAAGGAAATACGTTAAAAGAAGAATGGATATCTTATATTAGTAAAGAAATTTTAAATGGTTTAAGTCATCTTCATTTAAATAAAATAATTCATAGAGATATTAAAGGACAAGTAAAAAAAAACATTTTTTATATAGAAATAAAATTCATTTAAATTTTTTCTTTTCGTTTTCTTTTAAGAATGTTTTATTAACTGAAAATGCTGAAGTAAAATTAGTTGATTTTGGTGTATCAGCACAACTTGATCGAACAATTGGAAGAAGAAATACTTTTATTGGAACACCTTATTGGTATAACTTTCATTTCCATTTCTTCAAAGTATTTTAAATTTGATTTTCTAGGATGGCACCTGAAGTTATTGCTTGTGATGAAAATCCTCAAGCAACATATGATAATAGAGTAGGAGATGAAGATTTATTTCAAATAAAATTTGTATAAAATTAATTTTAGAGTGATATATGGTCATTAGGAATAACAGCTATTGAAATGGCTGAAGGACAACCACGTTAGTTTTCAAAAAATAAATACTTTTGATGAGTTTTTCAAATAAAATCTCTTTTTTGTTTTTAGCTTTATGTGAAATGCATCCAATGCGAGCACTTTTTTTAATTCCAAGAAATGTTGCACCACGTTTAAAATCTAAATGGTTTCATTTTTTGTTTTATTTTAAAGTAAATTCTATATTTAATTTTAATTTTAGGTCAAAAAAATTTCATAATTTTGTTGAATCATGTTTAATAAAAGATTATTTAATTCGTTCAAATTGTGATCAATTATTAAAACATTCATTTATTCGAGATTGTCAAGAAAAACAAATTAAACTTCAAATAAAAGAATATTTAGATAAAACAAGAAAATTTCGTCGATCATCAAATCATTCTCATCAATTGATTAAAGATGATCTTCAACAACATCAACCACAACAACAACAACAACAACAACCAGCACCCCCACTCCAACAACAAATATCGAAAAAATCAGATGATGAAGATGATGATAATGATGATGATGATGATGACGATGATGATGATAATAATTTAAGAAATAATTTAAATAATATTGAAGATAATGAAAATGAATTGTTAAATCAACATTTAACACAAAAAGAAAATAATTTAAATACATTAAGACAAAATTTTAAATCTGTTCAACATACAGATCGAAATGATAATTTAGACGAATATATTCCTCGTTCAACATTTCCATCTAATCCTGGTCCACCCATTGCACTTCCAAGAAAAGCAGATGATTTAGTTGCTGTTGTTGAAAAATTAAATGAATTAGCTCGAAATGATTCGGATTTCGATGATGAAACAGATATTGATGATTCATTAAAAGAAATCAATTGTACACAAGATGAATTTATTAATATTAATTCACAACAAAAAAGAACTTTACCTGATCTTTTATCAAATCAATCCATTCATTTACTTGATCAAACACAATCACATGAATATCGACAAGCTGTTGGAAATGCTCCACAACGAACAACATCTATCATAGCTTCACCAATTCAACATAATATGTCAAGAGAATCTGTTATTAATAAAAGATCTTCTCAAATTGATGTTAATGTCTCTCCAAATTTAGATGAAAATGATCAATTAAAATTAAATGCACCAGAAATACGAAAATATAAAAAACGATTTAATTGTCATATTTTATGTGCTGCTTTATGGGGTGTTAATTTATTAATTGGAACAGAAAATGGTTTAATGTTATTAGATCGAAGTGGAGAAGGAAAAGTTTATTCATTAATAAAAGGACGAAGATTTGAACAATTAAATGTTTTAGAATCTCAAAATATTTTATTAACAATAAGTGGAAAAAAAAATAAAATTCGTCTTTATTATTTATCATTTTTAAAAAATAAAATTGTTAAAACACAAACAAATGATAATAAAAGAAATCATTTTACTAATCTTGGAGAACTTCAAGGTGCTAAACATTTTAAAATTGTAAAATATGAACGAATCAAATTTTTAATCGTTGCATTATATGATTCAATTGAAGTTTATGCATGGGCACCAAAACCTTATCATAAATTTATGACATTTAAAGTATTTAATCAATTACCATATCGTCCATTATTAGTTGATTTAACAATTGAAGAAGGTTCACGTTTAAAAGTTATTTATGGATCATCATATGGTTTTCATGCTATTGATCTTGATACATCAAATCAAATTGATATTTATTTACCTTCACAATTCAATGATTCAGTTGAACCACATGCAATTATTGTTTTACCAAATACAAATGGAATGCAACTTCTTCTTTGTTATAATAGTATTTTATAGATTTCAACTATTTCATTTATTTATTTAAATAAATTTCTTTTAGATGAAGGAGTTTATTGTGATACATATGGAAAAAGAACAAAAGATATTTTATTACAATGGGGAGAATTACCAACATCTGTTGGTTAGTTGAATTTATTTCATTTTATTTGAAATTTTTATTTTCTCTATTTAGCTTATATAAGTAATGGAAAAGTAATGGGATGGGGAAATAAAGCGATTGAAATTCGAAATGTAGATTCAGCAACATTAGATGGAGTTTTTATGCATAAAAGAGCTCAAAAATTAAAGTAAGACTTTTATTTTCAATGAAAGAATAAATAAATTTCTTTTGTTTTTAAAAGATATTTATGTGAAAAAAATGAAAAAGTCTTTTTTTCATCAATTCGAAATGGTTCGTCATGTCAGATTTATTTTATGGCATTAAATAAAATGAGTTCATGGTAAATCTCTTCTTCTTCTTCTATTAATCAATTGAATATGTCAAATCTTTTTTCTTTTCTTTTGTTTTCTTTTTTTTTTTACTTGAATCATATTCAACAAATATCTTTTTAATTAATCTTTATTATATAAATATAAATATATATATACAATTAATTCAATAAATTCATACATTTCAAATAAAAGATAAAGATCATAAATAAAATATGATTTTATAATAAAAGGTGATAAAATGACAAACTAAATGTGTTATTTAACCCTTTAGGATAGAAGATTATCTTAATATAGATCATCTTTTTCTCCTTTTCTTCTCTTTTATTGAATTTGAAAAAGAAGAAAAAAGAAAAAGAATGATTATGCAATTATGAAACGAAACGAAATGAAATATGTATCTATCATCATCAATATGAATATGAATGTATGAAGGTAGGTAGGTAGGTAGGTGGTGGGAGAGAGAAGGAGAGAGAGTGAAAGAAAAAGAAAAAGAAAAAGATAATAATCAACCAATGATTGTTTGATATATATTTGATATTGTAGGAACATTCGAGAGAAATATGTAAAATTTATCTTTCCGTTTTTTTTTCTCTTCGTCATGATAAGAAAAATGTATTGATTGGTAGAAAATATTTGATGAAGAATAAAATATCTCTTATTGATGAAAAGTAAAAGCATTGATCTGTGACGACGAACGACGACGAGGACGACGACGACGACGACGACGACGAAGGAAGCTAGAAAGGGACGATAGGTAAGAAATCGATTCTTCTACACGTTGAGCCGTGGGCGATCTTCTTCGATTCGCATGACCAGTAGAGCACAAATTCACAATTTATTCTTTATTTTGAATGATTTTTCTCAAAGAATTTATTTTAATTAAATATACATTCTGAAGTTCTGAAATTTAATTTTAAAAACAAAAAACAAAAGAAATAAAAAAGAAAAAAAAAAAAGAAAAAAAATGTTATCAAATTTAGAATGGTTGATAATGATGAATTTATAAATGATAATTTAATGATAAATTATGATTCAAAAAGATTCTCATTGGACAATTCTTGTAATTCTCATCGAAATACATCAGATATTCAATTTCATTCAAGATCACAATTAAATCAGAGACGACGTAAGTCTCTTCTATTTTCTACTTACTTTTTCATATTTGCATTTTCAAATTTAAGGGATAACAAGACAATCATCGAAAGATAATTCAAATGAAGATGGTTTGTTTCTTTTTTTTTTAATTCTAATTCACCTTTTTTTTCTTCTCGTCTCGTAAAAATCATAGGTCATGGTGGAATAAATCAATTGGGAGGTTTATTTGTAAATGGTCGTCCATTACCTGATGTTGTTCGACAACAAATAGTTGCTTTAAATCAACAAGGAATTCGTCCATGTGATATATCAAGACAATTAAAAGTTTCTCATGGATGTGTTTCTAAAATTCTTGGAAGATATCTTCAAACAGGTTCAATACGTCCAGGTGTTATTGGAGGATCAAAACCGAAAGTAGCAACACCAAAAGTCATTAATGCAATTACAAATTATAAAAAAGCTCAACCAACAATGTTTGCTTGGGAAATTAAATCAAAATTAATTAATGATGGGATTTGTGATGAAAAAACGGCACCTTCAGTTTCATCAATAAATCGAATTGTTCGAACTAAAGCTGAAAAATGTTGTTCAAATAAAATGGAAGAAGGATCAAGTCGGGAAACAAATGGAAGAATAAATGAATGTCATTCATCAACGAATTCAAGTGATTCGATTCATTTAGATCAAAATTATCAACAACAATTTCAAACGACATGGAATCATCAAGAGAATATTTATCAAAAAGATTCACGTACGAATTTATTCTTCTTCTTATTTAATAGACAAAGAATCTTTTCTTTTCTTTTTTAGCTGATTCAATATTAATTACAGTTGAAGAAGAAAAAGCATCGATTTTAGAAAATTTTTATCAACAAAATCCATTTGCAGATTTCTCTCAAATGGATGAAATACAACAAAGAACACAACTTGATGAACAAATTATTCGAGTAAGATTTTCTTTTCTTCTTAAAAAGGAAACAAACTATTTTCTTTTGTTTAGCATTATTTTGATAGTGTAAGAAATCATCAATGGCCAAATCAATCGTCATATTATTGTTCGAATTCTCATGAAATCTATTCAATTGAATCGAATCCAAATGTAATTTGTTCAAATTCAACACCAATTCTTGTTGATAGTAGAATATCATTATCACCTCAATCATTAATTTCATTTGAACAAATGTCTATTTTACAAAATCAAAGAGATGAAAGATTAAATAAAGATGAATCAACTATTTTAATTAAAGATAATAATTTAAATAATAAATCCATGATTTTATTAAATTATCCACAATTATTTTCATCATCAACATCTTCAAGTCCAACTGATTTAGATAATTCAAGACAAGAATCAATTCATTTTCAAAGACAATCCCCACAACAACAGCAACAACAGCAGCAGCAACAACAACAACAACAGCAACAACAACAACAACAAGCAAATACACTTTATACAGATTTAACACCTGTTATAAATTCAACTCCATTACCATCATTTGAAACATTAAATAGTAAATTATTTTAATAAAAATCTTTTCTTTAATTTATTTCTTTATTTATCTATTTGAAAGGATCTGAATGTTATTTTTATAATCAACAACAATCATCAGATGATTTATGGAGATCGAAATCAACAAATAAATCCAATTGAATTCTATTTAAATAAAATAAAACTTAATCCTTAGTTTGACATACTTTGTCATTATTTTCCTTTTCTTTTTTTCTTTTCTTTTCGTTTCGTTTTTCTTTTTCAAATAAAATTCATTAAATTAAAAGACGTCATAGAAGGTAAAGAAGTACAAAAACAAGATTGAAATATCTATTAATCAGATCGAAATAAGAAAATATTTCAAGGTAAAATAGATATTAATGACCATGAATAACTTATGAATAATATTCAACACCTTCAACTAAATCAGATTAATATAACGACGAAGAAAAATAATATTTATTTCTAACGTTACGCTACAATGATTTTATTATTTATCCGACATATAAATAAATCTAACCAAATATATTCGTACATTACATTTTTTATTTATCCATAACAATAATGAGGTAAAACATTTTCTTCTTTCTTTCTTTCTTTTATTTTTTCGTTACATTAAATCTAGTCGTCAAGATCACCCACATTATGATAAACATGATGATGTTTTAAAAGCAATTTGGAGTATTGATCGATCAGCTTCATCAGATGCGAAATTATCTAAATTAAAAGAAGCTGTTTCAAAAAGTTCAGCTTCGAAAGTAGTTGATATTTATGATGAAAAAAGTGGTGAATCAAGAGCTCAAGTTCCACCATTGATAATTGCTTGTTTTGAAGGAGATTATGATACAATTAAATTTTTACTTGATAATGGTGCTGATCCAAATCAAACTGAAAGTGAACATAATTTAACTGGAATTCATATACTTGTTGATGGACCCTATAAAGGTCAAACATTAACTGAAAAACAACGAGCTGATCTTATACGAGAAATGGTTAAAAAAGGTGCTGATGTTAATCATCCTGATAAACATTCATTAACACCAGTTCATAAAGTTGCTATAAATGATCGGCCAGAATGTTTAGATGCATTAATTGAAGCGAAAGTTAACCCAAATGCTGTTTTTCTTGGTGAAAGAGCAATTAGTATTGCTGCAAGACAAAATCGGGATGGAATATTACAAAGATTAGTTGATTATCCAGCAACAGAAAAGGATGTGAAAAATGAAACTGGTGGATCTGTTTTACATTTTGCTGCTGCTGGTTTGTTTTGATTTGTTATTAAAATCAAATTATTTTCTTTTTATTTCTATAAATAGGAATGGTTGATAGTCCTCAATGTGTTGATATATTAATAAAAGCTGGTTTAGATTTAAATTGTCAAGATCAAAGAGGCAATACTGCATTAATGGTTGCTTGTTTTTTTAATAAACCAAATATTGTTAAATCACTTGTTAATGCTAAAGCAGATGCAACAATTAAAAATAAGGAAGACAAAGATGCTGCAGCTCTTTGTGATGAAAGAGATGCTGCTGATTGTAAAGCTCTACTTCCAAAATAATTCATTCTCAATTGATTTTATTTGAACTTTTTTCCTTTTTCTCCTTTCTTTCTTCCACCTCTTTTTTTTTGAAAAATCTCTATTGAAAATCAATAAAATATTAAATCCGAGAATCAAATTGTAAATGTTGTAAAACAGAATTATAAGTTAAATGCGAACAATCCTCATTTGATTTTAGTTTTTGTCTAATTAATGTTGAACTAATATCATTTTGAATATTATCTCCATCTAATGAAATAAAATAAAGTTTACGAGTATTCTCCTTGATAAATGATTGAATAAGTGATTTATCTTGTCCATATCTATAAACAACAGCAACACCACCCATCGTTCCTTGTCTTAAACCATTCATTCCTTTACAACGATTAAATAAATCTAAACCAGCAACATAAATCACTTTTATTGGTTTATCTAATCTGATTTTTTCATTAAGAAACATTTGAAGACTTGATGCAACTTTATTTAAATTAATAAAGTTTGAAGCTAAACATTCAGCTTTATCAACAGTTAACCAATGTTGTTGATTTTCTTCTTGAATAGCATTTTGACACATTTCAATTCTTAATTGACCATGAAGAAGTTCATCTCCTAATTTATTTCCAACATAATGATCATGTGTTGGTGATAAATATCCTCCAATAACATTGAAATTATAAATTTCTTCTAAATATTTTTTTGTTTGAATCATATTTGATATATGAGATCGATGAATTGGATTTAATGAACCTGTTTTTAATAAAACAACATTTTCTTTGCCATTTGATTTAACATTATTTAAATTTGAAAGAATTATTGATAAATCCGTTGTTAACTCTGAATGCATTTCTAGTTCTTAAATATTTCGAAATAAAAAGTAAATTTGACGTCATGTTACTCTTATGAGACACTGTGTCAATATTGTCATTACAATTTTTATATAGAGGTCTCTCAAAATGCATTCATCTCTTTAATTGAAAAAAACATAGATGGCATCCATCTCTCGGATAATCGATAGATCTCAATGGCTACAAATATATTTATCTATTCTCTTGTTTTTCCTTCTAGAATATATTACGAAGATGAGTTCTTCAATTCCTGAAAAAGGAAGTGATGTTGCAAATGAAAAATTACTTGAAATGGGTTGTAAAACATCTACATCTACAGAAGAGAATTCAAAATCAAGTCAATCAAATAGTCATGTTAATTCATCATTAGCTGGTGGAATTACAATTGGACCTCCAATTGATCAAAATCAAATAAACAAATAGAACATTAGTCTAGTAGTTTTGTTTTTTCTTTTTTAATAATAATAAAATATTAAATAAGATCATATCTAATCCATCTTTCCCAAGCCCAAGGTATACTAAATATTAATTTATGTGTATTTGTTAAAGATTGTTGTAAACAACAATATTTATGATTAATTATTTGACGTAAAGAATTTAATCTATGGGAAGCAAATTGAATAATTCGAATATATTTTATTAAATTTGTTTCGTATAATCTTTCAATAACATCATATTCACAACCTTCACAATTCATATGTAATAAATTTAATTCACCATTTATTATCGTTTCTGTTTTTAATAAAAAATTAAATTCAAATAAGATTTCATAAATATCTCGAAGAATAATTTCATATTTTAAAACTTTATCAATCTTTTCATGTTTATTTAATATATTAACGAGAGATAAAGCTTGTGATTCTTTAATATCATTTAATGTTATTGGAATAATTTGTGTTTTATTTGATAAACCAATATTAAATAAATGATGTTTACCAGTTTTTAATATTTCTAGAATTTCTTTTGAATGAATTAATTTATCATAAAATATTGGAATTGGTTCAAAAAACCAAACTTGACAATTTTTATTCTGTCGAATTAAATGTAAACCGTCTGTTCCAAATTCATTTGCACCACAATAAATAATTTGACATGATGAATCTATTGATGTTGATATTAATTTTGTAAATGGTTTATAACGATCATCTTCATTCCAATAAGTTGATTGATTTACTAATGTTTCATTTTCTTTTTTTAACATAAGATATGTTTCAATTCCATTGGAAATTTCTTTATTATGTGTTATATCATTAGAATATTTTAAACATATTTTATAAGAATTTAATGAAATATCACATTGAAATTTTGAAGTTGTTTTATTTACATTATCTGTAACAATTGAATTATTTGAATTCGACAATAAATATAAAATAAATATTATACAAATACAAATACATAAAATAATTGTTCGACAATGAATTCTATACCTCATCGATGTTATTCGATAAGATTTTCGAATCATTCTTGATAATATCATTGTAGAATTATTTGTCAAATAAAATAAAACGAAAGAGCTATGAAGTATTTTATCATGACGCACTTTTTTTTCACAGTTCATTGATCGCTAAGCAATTTTGATAAAATAATATGTTCATCGACGATATTGATGTGCATGAATAGACAAAAAGAGAACATACATTTATTTTATTAAATTAAACAAAAAACTAAATATTGATTTTAATCAAAGAAATGATGAATTATAAAATATAGGATATGAATATCTTTTAACAGATGTAGTGAGTGTTGTCACTATTGTACTTATTGATTATGTAATTATTACTTGATTCATTTTTTGTTCGACATGTTAGCGAGTCGATTTTATTGTTTTTTTTATAATAGAGAACAAGATGTTCATTTTATTATCAAGAAAAATAAAATTGTCAGAAACTGACACCCAAATTAATATCTCTCACTTCAGCGGCTGCGCGTAGTTTGTCCTTGTTTTCTTCCGATATAGTATTGCCAACCAACATGAGTCCCGCTAATGTGCTATTTATTTTAAATAGATCTAATATCATATCGACACTTTCATCCGTAATTTGATTGTATGTTAGATCAACGACTATAAGTGTTTTATTTTGGTGACTAAGTGCTTGACACAATTCTATCATTCCTCGATCACTAATATTATTGGCACCCAAGTACAGATCTGTGATTGTTTGGTTCACTTTTAGCATTTCAGCAAGGTACGAAACACCATCATCAGTAATGTTGTTTAAGTGTAGGTGGAGTACGTTACAGTTTTTATTTGATTGTAGTTCTTTTACAAGGATTTTTATATTTTCATCAGTCAGTTGTTGAGCATTTAAATCCCAGTTCGACTCATTTTTAAGTGTGGCGATTGATTCCAAAATATTTGCATCGCTATTAGTAGTTTCTGTGTTACTCATGTTCAATGAAATAACAAGTGTTGTCTTTTTTTTT
>CAJNOI010000180.1:164636-179688 GCA_905250115.1 Adineta steineri
CCACACCCAGCTTCTCAATTTTAAATCAAATTGAATATTAAAAATTGATTAAGTTGAGATGAGAAAAATAACATTTGTTCGAATATAACAGCTGAATAAATAATTCAATACATTAAAACATGTGAAACTTCACATTGATTTTTATAATTGCCATAAGAATAAAATTCATTTCAATTTACAACAAATGTTTTAACTGTTTCATTCGTTTGATAGTGACTTGTTTGTAAATAATTTAATATTTTTACTTGATTATAAAATGGCGAATATTGATTCACATTAAATTTAAGCATATTTACACGTATTCCACTGTAATCTAGAAGATGTTGGTGAGGTGTACGGATGTGGCTGTAGATTATTTGAGCAGATACAAAAGTATGTTGAATGTAAGTATTTTATTTTCCTCATCAATATCCTCATTCTCATTAGTGCGTATATCTGATATGATTATAGATATAATTATCTATGCCATTCATGAACTTACTTGGCAGTCTTTCTGTAACCAAAAAGTTTCGATTATCATACGTTCCAAATTAGATGAATACTATCAAAATAATTAAATATTACGAAAAATTACACGATGAATTAATGGAGCATTTGAAAGGATAATTAAAGTTATCGTATCAGTTATAACTTTTGTTAATCCTAATAAATTGATTTGCAAGAATGAAAGAACAAAAATATTCTTTTTTATTTGGTATCGAGAAAAAAATATAAAAGCGTGATAATGCAGGAAAAATATGCAAGGAAACAGTTCACGGCCATGACAAAATTAGAGTTCTTCTAATTAAAGTTTTGTTTGCAAGTTGGATTACTTGCAAGAAAAAGAATAAAATAATTAATATAATTCTGCACTGTTTAAATAATTCAAATTACCAATGCGTCCACCAGTAACTAATACTTTTCCATTTGATAATACCGATGCTGTGTGAACTTCTCGTGCATTAATCATGTTACTAGTAATTGTCCAAGTACTTGTTGATAAATCATATAGCTCAGCACTGTTCAAAGAACTATAATCATTGGATGTACCACCAATAACTAATACTTTTCCATTTGATAATACAGATGCTGTGTGATAATATCGTCCATAAGTCATGTTACTAGTAGTTGTCCAAGTGCCTGTAGATGAATCATAGAGCTCAACACTATTTAAACAACCATTAAAACCATATCCACCAGTAATCAATACTTTTCCATTTAATAGTACAGATGCTGTGTGATAGTCTCGTGCATTAATCATATTGCCAGTAGAAAACCAACCTAGAAGGTACATTTTATATATTTATACTATACAACATTGAATAATCAAACAATCGACATTCATTATTCTAAAAACTACAGTCTTTAATGCCTGTTTTATATCATCTCAAACTTATATAGACTAAGAATGGTAGTCAAATGTATTGTACAAAATCTCTTCACATGTCATTATGACATCTTCAGTTTTCTTTATTTTCTATTACTTACCAGCAGCTGTACTCGATTGACTGGTTGTGTTGTTCAAATTAACTGAAAAGCAAAAGAAAAAAAGCAATGAGCTAGAGTCAGTGGCAAGGATACCGCATATTATACCGGTTGATGTCGTTGTCGTTATTTTAGTGTTAGTCGTCCTCTTTTGAGCTGTTGTTAAAGCTGAATAAAAAAGGGTAAGTTAGTCACAAAATAAACACATTTCAAAAAGAAAATATAATGAAATCATGCTTACTCCTTGTTACAGATTTAGTTGTGCTTTTTGTACGTACTATTAAAACATAGAAATAAATTATTCTGGATTATTAACTATTTACTTTCGCTCTAATCGGTTTCACATTTGTAAGACAAAATTGCTTACTTGTAGTTGTTGTTCGTAATGTTGTAGCTGTTTTAGAGGAAAAAACAGATAAAACTAAAACAGTGATTAGAAATCTTTTTCACTTGTAGAAGTCTTTGGTGGACAAATTTGTTTGTTTGCTATAGTTAATGGATAGCATATTGGTTGACCACATCGTGTACTGTTCACACACATTGCACTCTCGATTGAACAAGTTACATTGTCCATATTGCATCGTACAACCCTTGCACAGGAGAAAATAGTTGGAGCACATATTCCCATATGCGAATTGGATTTTAATGAAAAACAATCGCAGTCAAGATTCGATGAACATGATATTCGTTGAGACTTACATGCAGTGAAATTACATGTTGCTATTGTTGAGTTAACTAACAAATAAACAATAAGAAAATAGAAAAAATCGTAGTTATTATTATTAAATACTTAGTTGTTGTTGTTGTTCTGATGTATTTCTACCGTTGAAGATGAAGAAAAAAGTATATAAAATGTAGAACTTGATAATTAATACTTACATTAAAAGTAGCACATAGAATAAAAATATAAAGCTTGAACTCAAAATTTTCGCCATTGTGAGATACAACCGTATGAATTATTAAGTAGAGATTATTCTTCTTCTAATACTTTTCGTTACATTTGTTATATAAGCGTTGTGAAATAAACAAACGAGAGCTGATCAACTCTATAGTTACCAACTAAAATACTTCCTTTCTTATTTTTCTAGAAAAATCATGAAACGAACTTTCCTTTAGTGTGTATAATCATCGGCTGAAATTTGAAGTGTGTTTGTAAAGAGAAAAAATCTTCGAAAATCACAACTTTATGCAATTACATATTTAGTGAATGAAAAAAGAAAAGAAAAGGAGAAGCAATAAACCATTGCTACTTTCTTGCTAATAAGACAAAAACATTGATGTGGCATGATTCGAGCTAATGAAATCATTTAGTGTACATTCGCTGAGCGAAATTTGCCGAAGACGAAATTTACGAAATCGATTTTCGTCGAATAGATTTATCTAGAGAAGCTGGATGTGGCTGTGGGTGTTCTATATCAAATATTCTCACACTCACACCCATCCTCAAGATGTTCTGAGAAAAACGTTAAAGAAGTTTTAGAAATGAACTTTTTTCATTTAAATCTAAAAAAATCATATCAAACTAGTATATTTCCAATATATTTCATCGGACTTTTTTCCAGCGCATAAAAATGGAGTAAATTAACGCGATCTAACACATTCGGGTAACGCACACATTTTTAAGTAACTGAACTTTCTGGATATGATGATTCATGCGTAAGTAAACTTAGTACCATAATCGATTTTTTTTGTCCGGATTCGCCTAAAAATTTGTGCTAGATGCAGAATTTAATTCTGTATCGAATGATTTTATTTTAGCGGGGAGACAACGGGATAAAGATATCGGTACACCCACCCACCCACCCACCCATACCCTTACCCGCACCCCTATCATCACCATTACCCTTACCCAAACCCGCATCCCCGATGATCCACCTCTAAAATAACATCATTCGATAGAGAATTAAATTCTGAATCCAACACAATCATATTCAGGCACAGCACAAGTCATGGAGCGAATTTCGACAAGAAATACAACATTTTTATGTACAAAAAATCGGTTAAAAACTCAGTTTTCAAAGGGTGTGGGTGTGGGTAAAGAGATGTTAAACACCCACACCCACCCTAGAGTCGAGTTTCGAAACAACAACTTTGAGGTTGTCACAAAGTTCTTAACATTCACGATCATTGTAGAATAAGTCAAATTTATAATATCGAAATTGCGAATTGAAACTATCATATGTTGAAAGAACACTAATGATGCATTATCTGTCATCAGCTGTAAAACATTTATCAGGAAGAAATGACGCCTAACTTTTTCTTTTGCTTTTCCTTTTAAATATCTCGAAATACAAAATTAAACATAGAATCTCTTGCTAATTCATGAGTAGCTAATTTAGGATTGAATTATTCATTAGAAGCAACAAATGAGTGTTATCGATATCGAATAGTAATAATCTTTTAGAAAAAGCAATACAAGTGAGCAGTAATATATTCATATTGATTATACTATGATGAAATATATATGATAAAAAGAAAATCCTATGATTGCAATAATATCGTTTTGGGTGATTCCATATGAAACGTACCACTTTGTACACGACCTTCTCAGAATTTGCTCAAACTTCCAGGCTTTGTAGAGCTCGTTGAGCTGATCATTTTTGTATAAAAATGTCATAGGTTTGCATCTAGTTTGACTTGGAGCCACCCATAATAAAGTGACGTGAAAATGTCGAAAAACAGGCAAAATCAAGTGGGTCACTAAAAGTATTTTGACTATTTTATCTTCATTCAAAATTGAAACTCCAACTATTTATACATATTCTGATAGCCCAGATTTCGCTCTATCGATCCATGTACAAGTTAGAGATCCAACGGTGACGATCATTAATCGCTATACCGGCAAACCGATGAACCGGTGAAACGATAACCGCTTAGACCGGTAAAACGGTGACGATTAATCGATCTAACGGTGAAAGGCGGTAAACGCTTTAAAACCTACGGTAAAGATCGATACTTTGGCACCATTAGTCACCATTTTTCTGAAGGGATATGAATTAATTAATATACTGGTCTTCACCGTGGTTTTAAAGTGTTTATCGGCTTTCACCGTTAGACCGATTAATCGCCACCGTTTCACCGGTCCATCGGTTAAAGCGGTTATCGGTTGGGTATGGTTATCGGTAGATCGGTTTTCATCATTTTTGCATCCCTAATAACGACAAAACGAATATACTTAAATAGATCAATTCCCGTTTCTAGACCTTATCCGTATAGTTTAGGGAAAAACAGAGATTAAAAAGAATAGTAATAATAATAGTAATATTTTAAAGTTCCTTGTGATCTCTGGGAATGGTTGTCTATATATCGGATCAGTGTAACCATTCTTTAGGAAAAAGTAAGTTACGTTCAGTATGATGTCGAATATGAAGTTCATTACAAAAATATTCAATCGTTTTATTGAGAACTTCAGCGATTATAACCTACTAAAGAAATTTAGTTTAGTTTCAAGAAAAAAAATATACACATATACATCTTAGGTGACCAATTAAGGGTGTCCCCCTCAGAAACGATTTCTCACTTAGCATGGTCGATTTCAGCTGAAATTTCCAGCGATAAGTGACTCTAGTGAGATACGCTTCTGGTGAAAATTTCAGCTCGCTAGGTCGTACCAGACCGGATTTCTAGTTGACTCATACGCAATTTTTGGCCTCCAGTAGAATTGACAAAACTCCCGTGTAAATCGAGGTATAGAGCTCGGGTTGGTTTTAAATTAAAGCCAATGTTAGTACGCAACTTTTGTCCGAGCGGAATGTTTTTATTGCGTCTTGTTCATTTTTTATGAGCATTTTAGTGGAGAGGTTTCCAAAGTAGCATAAAAAATGACGATTCAACAACAGTCAATTCCACTTTTTTCAGCTCAGGGATCAACTAAAAAAAATCCGCTCCGACAAAAGTTGACTCCGATTAAGGCCTTTAAAATAAAAAAAATATTAATTATAAGTCGAGATAGGAGCGAGGAGTTCCAATTTTTCTCATGAAAAAACATGTTCTGAGAAAAACGCTGAAGAAGTTTTAGAAATGAACTTTTTTCATTTAAATCTAAAAAAATCATATCAAAATAGTATATTTCCAATATATTTCATCAGACTTTTTTAAAGCGCATAAAAAATGAAGTAAGTTGTGGGGTGAGTGTCAGTAAAATGAATAAGATAAACCCACACCCTCAAGATGCTGTGTCTGATTTTACAAATGTTGTATTTTTGCATCGTGTTGCACACTTTCTTCTTTTGATTTCTTTGAATATTCCGAATAACTCTACGAATCAAAGCGATTGTTAACTTTTCTCGTCAACAAATATTCATGGAAGATTTTCGAATATCCAGTGGTCGTGTATACATCAAATATTTAGTTATTCTATTATTCCTCATAGTTACCGGGTATTTTTACAGCAGATCAAACAAAGACATACCCAAAGATCATAAACGGTTCTTGCAATGTGAAACTCCAGTAACAACGCCCTTCTTCTCAATATGGAATCCATCGTCAACGGCAAGAAAAAATGCAATTGCTATCTTATTTGACGGGTCTATAATGGATTTAGCGCCTAAGATAGGGGTACTTGATGCGCATATTTCTGATAATTTAACGGCAGACATCATTATTTTCCACAGCTCATATCCTGCAAATGTCCATTTACAGTCGCTTGCTAGTACGACTAAACGTCAAATTATTTTTTATAATATTGACGCCATATTTACAACGTTTCCGAAAGGATTCAATCCCTATGTAGAACACGCAACTTGGTCGAAACGAGGCAAATGGAATTATCATCATATGTGTCGGTTTTGGTTCAAACTTATTCTGGATATTCCATTAATTAATAAATATGACTATGTTATGAGACTTGACGGTGATTCAAAAGTAACGGGAGTTTGGTTTAATGTTTTTGATTTGATGAAAAATAAAACGGCGGTCAATTTTGCTAACGTAGAAGAAGCAGATCTCGAAGCTATCTTACCTGGCCTGATGAAACTGAAAACATTTACACTTGACTATCTAAATAAATCTGGAATAATTCCTAAAAATCCGATCAGATTGACACGAGCTTTTGATATTCCCGGTCAAATACGTTTACATAATACAAATTTTGATATCTTCAAAGTCGAATTTTTTAAAAGTCAACCAGTTACTCATTGGATCAATGCTGTGGACGAAAGTTTTGGTATATTTCGATATCGGTGGGGAGATCATGTGCTCAGATATCTCACAACCGCGATGTTTGCCACTCCAGACGAAGTACTTGTAAGAACAGATTTCAATCTGCCTTACTGTCATCCATGCTAATATCGGAAACATGAACACATCATATTTGGTATTGTAGAATGCTATTCATCGCGAGGAACCATAAGTTTAGCTATAGAGCATGAATAAAAAAACAAATACAAAGTTTTGTCAAACTCAACAAATTATATCACAATATATATGAGATAGATTGATTCTTACTGAGAGGAGATATTGGTATGTTTCGTATGAATAAACAACGTGATAGAGAATCAGAAGAGTATAAAGATGTTTCTTTCGTGCGATCAATAGCAGATGCATTTCTCATCAGCGATAACTATATTGATTTTCGCCGTAAGAATAAATCGAAAAGATTCCAATATATTCTGCGCAGCTGGCTTATTTGTTTTAGGTTGGGTGAATATCTATTTTTATTATTTTAATGAAAAATAAATTTTATAAGATGAAATTCAAAAGTGCGAAATAGAGTGAAGAGCAGGGGTGGTGCATTAGCGTTAGCATTGCATTAGTTAAGACTTAATTCTAATACTTAATGCTTTGGCATTAGTGTTAACTTAGCATTAGCATAATTCAACACCAACTATCATTTTTTGCTTATTTTTCGAGATATGACTTTGGTCATAGCTTTAGGCTCTTTCTAGTCAAGTTTTTGTCGCATTACCTGTAGTAGAAAATCGTATGCTCATATGAGACCTAGATTATTGTACGTCTATAAATATTTAAAGAGAATATATATTTTGTGACCAGATCGGTTATGTGAAAAGAAATCTCATCGTAAGAAGTAGAGAGCGAATGTCATGTGACACTTCGCATATCAGTGACTAGTATCAAACTGAATAAGTTATCACCAATAAAAAAGAGAAAATGTTAATTTCTTGATTATGATCATAGAATTTTTTTTCAACTCTATTCTATTTTATGCCCGTTGACACTTAAAGTATTAAAAAGAACTTTTAGTTATAAACATAATATTCCATCGTGATTTAGAGTTTATCTATATCTGTTCCTAAATAGAAATTGATTGAATATGAGTTTTACGAATTTCTTAAAAGCATAAGCATATAGATACATATATTCTTATGAAGATTTGTATAGACGAGTAAAATCAATGGAGGTCAACATCGACGGAGTTGTGTATTTTCTCTGCAGCTATATTCTAACCGAACGAAACAGAAGTTCAACTAACACCTGCTGCCATTTTTGTTTTATTTTTATGTTATAGATGTACGAAAAATATTTTTAGGTAGTGTATCGTCATTTCATCAGAAGTACTACTACAGTTTACAAGATGTTACGTAGATAATTACAGTTTTATGCAAGCGATACATATGATTCTATAAAAACCATGTATGTTTGCTGTATTTTGTCATTCTAGACAAGTAAAAAATGAAAACTTATTTAATAAACATGTATATAATCATGATCACAATAAACAAGATAAAATTGATGTCTCTTTTCTAAACAGACAATTTATTCACTTTAATATCTGCGCCATATGGTAGTCAGATAGTTTATCATGTTGTCTAAGTATAATTCCTTGCAATGAGATTTCATTTTCCAGTATCAATCTTTCATAAAAATGTGTTTTCAATCTGGATTTTTTATAAGAATTCATCCACAGATAGATTTTTTTCCGCTACAGCAAATCTCGTAGAAACTCGACTAGAAAGAGTGTAAAGCTATGTCCAAAGTCATATCTCGAAAAATAAGGAAAAAATGATAGTTGATGTTGAATTATGCTAATGCTAATTTAACTCTAATGCCAAAGTATTAAGTGTTACTGTAATACTAATACCAAGAGTATTAAGTATTAGACTATTTTTAATACAAAAGTATTAGCATTATCTTAACTCTAACACTAATGCACCACCCCTAGTATACTTTCAGTATTTGGCCAATTTTTACGTTATTTCACAATATCTGAAAGATGTTCTATACATTGTTCGATGCAGAATTTGATGGGCTACATTCTGATGTAAAGTACTCTTATTTATATTGGGTTTAATGAGTTATTCCCTTTTCAGAAAGAAAGGGTTATAGGCTCGTTCAGGCATGCTCCAATTCGGTTCGGTTCCAATTCTAGAATTGGTTTGAATTGGAATTGGTGCATGCCTAAGCTCGTTAAATAGGGTCATTAAAATGCTTAAAGTTTGTTTGCATAATCCAATCAGATTGCAGCAAATTATATTACAATAAATTCTTTCTATTTTATTTTTAAAAAAATCAAGAATACCCTTATCGAGGTCAAGAAACTCGAATCCGCTGTTATTTTTTGAAATTCTTTTTGTAAGTACCAATTTTTTTAGACAAAGGACTACTTTTTTTTACAAAAAAATGTTTTTTTCATAAAGTTTGACGACACATGATCGGAGAATGCGAATCGGAGATCAGATTTTTGAAATTTTTTTTATCCTTCAGTTTTTTACATAAAGGATAACTTTTTTGCGAAAAACATTTTTCAGATGCGGTGGGTGTGGATATTCACTTGTTCGGCATGTGTTTAAAAACTATTTCCAGCAGACTCAGAAAAATCGGATTTAAACGAGACCAAGACGAGTACGACTTTTAATGAGCGGGAGCGGGATTGCGATGAAAAAAACCTATCTGGTCGGACCCTAGTTGATAACTATAATCGGAATTTTCGGTAAGATACAAACAAATAATTTAAAAAAGGGAACAGCTATTTGAAATCCTGCTGTTGAGTCGTTGGCGATACCAACTGCAGATCAACATTCAAAATAAATGAAGATCTTTCCTGTGGCATAATGTAATATACTCTATTCGTTACAGCCCATAACATAGCTCTCCTTTTCTTAGTTTCTTCTTATGAATCATAATATCAAATACCTAGTATTTTTCTGAGAGAAATTCATATAAAATGCAGTTCTTCATTCCAAAGCTGAACTAATAGTGAAGAAAATAATAGGATTGAACACGAAAATGGCTAGGCGTGAGCGTGAGTGGCCGACGAACGACTAGGGATGTGCAGTGTCAGTGAAAATACTGAAAAACTGACACTTAAAATATCAGTTCGGTGTCCACCGAACACCGAATATAAGTGGTCGGTGCCCACCGTGGCACTGAAATATCGGTACCAGTGTTCACTGAACACGGACGATATCAGTTCCTAAAATATTTTTGTGTTAAACCTTATTGTTTACAATAATATATCAGTGTGTTCACCGAAAAACTGACACGGTGGACACCGACCACTTATATCCAGTGTTCGGTGAACACTGACACCGACATTTTCGGTGGCACGGTGAGCACCGAACACCGAATATAAGTGTCACTGAAAATCGTTGTCAGTGAAATTCAGCGCTCAGTAAACCGACACTGCACATCCCTACAAACGACTAGACATTCATTTAGAAGATTGCTTTAAAGCAGTTTTAAAATGAGTCTCAGTTGGGTTAAATGATTTCTTGAAAGCACTTAAGGAGGGTGTGGGTGTGGGGTGGGTGTGGGTGTGAGTGTGGGTGTGGATGAGGATATGATTGTGGCTATGGAAGGTGTATAAAACCCACACCCACACCCTCTCGGTCTCGATACATCACTAATTAGTTCTACGTAGGATGTAAAGTGTTACAAAAACTATCCACAGACAGTCCTCAAAAAGCTGCAGGTATCAATTCCAGACAGGGTCAAGATACTTACAAGGACTATCCCTAGATAACCCTCAGAAAGTTCTACGGATCACTTCCAAATTGCCCCCAAAACGTTTTGCAAACCATCTCCATATAGCCTTCAAAAAGCTATGGGAATTATCCTCAGGTAGTGCCCAAATAATTACAAGTATTATGTCCAGATAGTCTTTAAAAGAGTGTGTGGATCGTCTCTATGTAGCCCTCAAAACAATACAAGGGCTATCCTACATAGTCCTTGAGAAGTTGTATAGGTTACCTCTTGGTTAGTCCGAAAACTTAAGAAGGACAGTCTAAAATAGTTCATTAAAACTTGTTGATTATTCATCGGAACAGTTTGACTCCTAGTCATGTTCAGTCAAATCTAACTCAATTCCTTTCAAATTCAGATCCAAATCCAACTCATGTCAAATTTAAGCCTATACTTGTGATTGGATTTGGTACACGGCTATCTCAGAACTATATTCTAATTTCCCCATCATCTTTTATCAAACTTTAATAAATATCATTACTCTTGCAGAAAAACCTTTCGTTAAGAAGCTAATCGGATCAAAAAAAATTCCGTTACTATGTAGCGAATGACTGGTTAAGCAAGAGCAACTTCATTTTTTTAAAGATAACTATTACTGTATGGCTAGTTAGCGATTAGAAACAATGAGACAGTGACGGTATATCGGTAAATGATCATCATCGATGCATTAATAATAGGGTAATGATTGTCAAAAACAATTTTCTCGAGAAACTTTAAGAACACATCGATTTACGTGACGAAAAGCTATTTAGATATCAGACGGGCTGCCAAATCTAAATTTAGAAAACCAGGAGTTCATCGAAAAAAAACAGGGATTGACCAGGAGAATAAACCAGGAGATTTTTAATTAAAAAAGTTTTCTTTGTTTTTTTTTGAAAAAAACTGACTTTTTCTTCTACACAGAAGATGAAAATTTTCTCCTAATAAGTTATTGCGGCACATTTTTCTATCTTCTCTTTCTCGTAGAGAAGAGTCCAGTAAACCTAAATTGTTTGGTTGCTTGCTTGTTTGTGTGTCCGCAGGGTGAAAAAAATATCGAAAATTGGTTTTTCACAGTTCTCATTCGTTTCTTTCAGTAAACGTGAAGAAAATGCATTGCTAACAGAAAGAGCTCAGCGAGTTCTCGGACGAGCATTACTTGTAATATAATATATGAACAAAAAATAATGATAATTATGTCTCAGTTCATCGTTTATTTCGAAATCAACCACAAAGTGTAAAAATATTTCCTAATGGACTAGACTCAGTTTGTGGCATGACATTGTCTTTCGGTGAATTCGTTATTTCAATGATTTTAGCATCTTCCAACGAAGACATTTTGAGTAATGTTTAATGTATTCCTTCTTTTTATCTACAATATATAAGTTTTTACAGTACCTCTCATTTGCAAAAACTAAATTACTTTTTAGTTTTATTACATAATTGAGAATAAGACTAATATGTTTTCTTATTGGTTATTGCATTTATTAAAAAATGCGAGATTCCTATTCTTCGCTTACTTTTCTCTGTTTTGATTATCTCATTTTATGGATTAAAGGTATCGTTAAAAGTTGAAATTAGAAGAACATTCAGGAACCAGGAGAAGAGTCAAAAAACCAGGCGATTTGGCAGTCCTGATATTAGAGTATCTTTTTACATAAACACAAGTAAAAGCTGATCCATGATTAATCATTCCTTGCATATTAGAGTTAAAGAAGAAACGCTCACGATTATGAGCACACACGAGCATGAGCGAGAGCTGTACACCCCTAGTAGAATTATCGAAGCAATTCATCTTCCATTTTAGGTGGATAACTTTACTGCTCAATTCATAGCGGTTATGGTAGTTGTACAGTAAATTTTCACTTAATAATCAAAATAGATCGAGTCAGAAGTTCATCAAATTTCTCCGCCCCAACCAAACAATACATTTCATTCATGGAAACAACCTTCTATATTGATGGCAAAAATATTCGCTGTTGGCTAGGATTATGTACATGTAACTGAAGAAAATATATAAAACTGCAGCCAAAAACTATAGACAAGACGCTTGTAAAATAACAGTAAAATTTGTAGTCTTCGTTCATAGTTTCGTCGCCCTTTTCGTCTCCATCTATTGTTGATATGATGAACGACACTGTTAAGTATTGCGTGTATGGAATTATATTGATATTACTGTTAGTATTCGGCATTTGGCTATATACACCAACTATGCGCCATGTGCATAGTTCTCCATCACCACAACTACCGTCGCTACCATCGCAACTACCATCTGCATACTGTACTAGCTCCAGCATTCATGCCAACTGTCTCTTTAGTCGATCCCTTTGTTATAATATTAACTCGGCTCTTTGGGAAGCATCTAGTTTACCGTTCTCTAATTGGTCTGGGGTGTCTCTGAGATCTCGTGACTTAAGTAATGGTTATCGATGCAATGATCCGTTTTTTCCTAAACTTCATTCTATTCCAGTTAATAATAATATATATTGGATAGATGGTACGAATGTGTTGTCATGCATTTGGGTTGCTGTCTTTGGTCACATATTTCTCGAAATGATGCTACCTGCTTGGTTGGCAATGCGGACTTTGGCCGATCGTTTGCACTTCTCAGACCAAAATATTACATATATCATAGACGACAACCAATGTAGTTGTCCACTTGCTGCTCCATCATTTTCACTACTCTCACATCGACCTGTACTAAACTTTGGCAATCTCGTGAATCAAGGCAAAAAATATGGTAAATCTCATATTTGCTTTGATAGAATGATCGTTGGATATCGTCTTCAGACGCCACTAGAATATGCGCATAACCTTGCTCATCTTGAAAATGGTGATTTAGCCCGCTATCGCGATGCAATAAAAACTCTACATGGATTACCTCTGCACGTGAATATGTCAGCTGGTGCATGCATCGCTCTTCTCGTGCAACGTGGTGTCGATAGAAGACTTATACCCGAAAGTATAAAACAAATTGTCGAAACACTTCGTGAACGCACACTTTGTACTGTAAAAGTAGCTACATTCGAGGGTCTACCTATAGTAGAGCAAGTTCGTCTTGTTGCCACTGCAACAATTTTTGTTTCTGTTAGCGGCTCTGGAGCTCAACAGTTCATATGGCTCCCAGATGGTGCGGTATCTTTAATTATTATACATCCACAACAGCCATTGAATGTGATTGGTCACGGTGGAATAGGTGGAGGTGGACTAATATTAAACGACTTCCTATGCTGGAAACTTCCCACGATCCTCTGTCTTCAGGCTGGAGCCAAAGGCATACAACCGAGAGAGGATGGTAGAAACAGTATCCAAATAGACAAGAAGTTATTTTCAAATGCATTAGACATGATTAAAATGTGGCATCACAGGGGAAAATTTGATCCACGGGATCCAAGCGAGTAATAGTCACCATCAGAATAGATTTTGAAAATAAATGTATTTCTTATACCGGTGGTCCTAAAATGTTTGCAACATTTTCTATTTTGTTTAGATCTCGGCTCCGACAAATGATAGAACCTTGTTTTTTTAAAAGATGCGTCTTGAAACGCTCTTGAGGGTGTGGGTGTAGACAAAAAGAACACCCACACCCACACTTACATCAAAAAACTAGAAACATTTACAACAATGATCTATGCGTATTGAAATTGACGCGGTGCGAAGCACCATCACTAATAGAATTACTGGATATGTGCTCAATTTAGAAACTTCTCTGAACTCAGCTTTCGTTGTTGAACTTTAAGGAAGTATTTTCAGTAGTTGGAAAAAAACACCAAGGAGAAACTTTTTCGTATTTTTCAAGTGGAAAGAAGCATTTGTAGACGCTAAAAAGTAGTATATGGTGATCAACAGCTCTTGTACTTTCAAACGATGTAAAAGGAGGCAAAAAAGCTTTGTTACCTGGAGCATGGTTTACCTGTACCTTACTATTGTATAAAAAAATTTTATATTATGAAATTCCTACCATTGCATTCATGACTGAGAATAGTGGTAACAGTGAGTGTGATAAATCTATCACGTAGTGAAATAGCGAGGAAGACTTTTTCGAAATGAGGATAACATAATTTTTAGTGTGTTTCTACTAGTCGTAAATTATTTCTGCAATTGTGTAGTAATACAAGTCGTTTGTCAGTGTTTTAGAAAACTTAGATTTGAACAAACATCGTACTACAGTTTTTTATGAATCAACGGAGAAAGTATCTTATACTACTACCTATAATAGTTTGTAGTATTTTGGGAGGATTTCGCGTTGGCCATATGTCGTCACATTCCATACTCGAACTTTTCGGCACAGAAGGACCAAGCTTTTTGCTAAACCCACAGTTGTTGACATCTTCAATGGATATTGCTATTATTGGTTCTTCTGGATATATCGGCTCACGGCTCTTTCATCACCTGCAAGCAGAAAAAACGTGGACCGTCGTTGGTTATGATCGCATCTTCCCAGGACAAGCGAGTTACGAAATATCAACTCAAAACCTGCGTCACTTTAAGGTACTAATCTATTTGGGTGGACTAACAGGCCGTGCAATGTGCCGAGAGCACCCTGGTGATGTGGAACAAGAGAATATCATAGACATCTATAATCTGGCAAAACGTATGTCATCCTCACAGCTTTTAATATTTGCTTCTACATCTGCAATCGCCGAGAGTTCTGGTCCCATATTTGTCAACGAAGATTCTCCTGTTCGAT
>CAJNOI010000181.1:0-19145 GCA_905250115.1 Adineta steineri
GAATTTCGCACGATACTATCATACAGCATCTGTATTAGGAAATGGAACAGTATTAGTTGCTGGTGGAATTGTTTATAGTGGTTTTCTCAACAGTGCAGAGCTCTATTGATTGAAATCGACAGAACAATATTTTCATTTATTGACTAAATTTATAAATTTTGATGTTGTAATTAAACTGCTTAATCATGAAACGCTTTTGTAAAATTGTTATTAACTAAATAAAGTACGAGTCTTAATTATATTATGAAATACAATTTGAATAATGGTTGTCAAGAAAGAAAGGTTTGATAGAAAACAAGTCATCATCAGTAAATCCAAGTAGATATTATGTTTAAGAAAGTAAATATGAACGTAGATGTCAAATATTTTTCCGGACTATAACATTGATGTGATAAATGTAATAAATAAAATGACTAGTAAGAAAATATGTATACGGTCAGTGTGAATATTGGATGGTCAGTATTGGAGTCATCAACAAGTCATTGTAAAATGATCTATTTATTACATATAAGTAAAAGTAAAAATTTTCAATTTTATCAATAGAAAGCTAGAATTTTGATCAGTGAATAATAGATATTACGGAGGGTGAGGGTGTGTTTGAATTAGTTATGTTAAAGAATTCTAACTATTAATCTGTAGGATTTATCCACAACGAGAGTCTTTTAAATTTCGAAACGTATGCATCCACAGATACGCATTAATAAGTATGAGAAACTTATTAAATAAGGATTATAAATCCAGAGTAGGACTCGAACCTACATCTTCCGATAACCGGTCTGGTTTAGTTAGAACAAGTTCTGCTGGTGTTTGCTTTGATCATTATAAGTTTTCAGTAAGTTTTTTTATTTTGCCCGGCAGCAATATTAGTTTGGTTTCATGATATGTGCTCCGGTGGAAGTAGAAAATGAGGAGTGTCAGTTTCCGTTTCGTTTTTGCGCGGTTTTGGAGCGAGCGAGTTTGATGGTTGTTTACTCCTATGATTAGTTGTAATTGTTCGAAGAGCAAACGCCAATTACTGTTCGTGTATATTCCCGAACAATAAGAGTTTAGTTTTATGTTGGGATGGATATCTGGTAGGGTGTGGGTGTGGGTGAGTGTGGGTGAGTGTGGGTGTAGGTGTGGGTGTTCTAAACACGATCAATTCACACCTTCAACAACCTCCACACCCACCCACATCCACACCCACCCACACCCACACCCACACCCACACCCTCTCACTCACTCATGACACATAATTACTCATTCAAGAAATAATGCATGCAGTAACGATAGCAAAAAACCTTGATTTCTTTCTTATATTTCACGTATTTTTTTCTTGTTGGTAAAAAGGACAATTATATTTATATGTTCAACGCAATCAGGAAGTAATATTCACTAGTAAATACGTAATCATAGAAGAACATAAGAAGCTCGATAATATCCACACATCTTCCTGAAAAAGTAGACAGTTTATTAGACGACAATCAAATTAGTCATTCCATGGTAGCAGAAGAGTCAATAATCGTATCGGAAATATGGAAGCCAGATTTCGATAATTTTCAATTTGGAGATAGTCCACAAAATATTAATACTCACCTTCCACGACAGTTTCGTACAACACAGTGGAACACATTACCACAAGCTACCGAATACAAACACGATGTTGTTAGATATTTTTGGTTACATTAAGTCAGTTTGGCGATCAAATCACCAAATTTATTCCACCATATATATCTGCTTTTTGTTTATGAATGAAAAGCTATTTCACATTTCAATTCGATTATTTTACGATCAAAAGCGTCCAAATTATGACCAAGTCATTGAGGCATATGCCAAAGTATTTCGTTGTCCGATGATTGAAACTGAATATAGTAATCAATTCTATCATGAAGATAATGAAACTATTTACTTTTCATACCAGTATTCGGATCAAAGTCATACTCTCATCCAAATTCTTCGAAAAGATGCAACAACGCCCATCGATGACTATGGTCTTGATTGCTTGGCAACTTACCGTCAACAGCGAGGAGAATCTATGCAGTCATTTGCGTTGACACAGTGATGCTATATGGTCACAAAGAAAAAGATACTTTCTCATCGTTTTTATTATAGGTAATCTCGAAATATATATATCATCCTGTTGGCGAAAGATGTGATGACTGTTTTACCATTGCTTTTTTTCTCTTCATTTATGATATGAAAATCAAATGTACAGAATGTTCTATAAATAACATATTGATAAGAAATTTAAATATCGCTGCCAGATGCAGATCAAACGAACTGAAATTGCCAACATCAATAAGAATTTTTCACTTGTTACAAGATGATTCCATGGTGTTTTTCTTAACCGGTTTTCGATTGATGCTAATGGACACGAATTCGAAGATTTGAATAAAGTTACTCTATAACCTATGTCACGAAAATCGGATGTGGGTAGATGAAAGAAAAAAAATACTTGCATACGCACTCTCATTGCTTTTTCTAAGTTTTACAGTTCATTCTCTTTGAACAATCTTGAATATATATATATATCACATAAGAGAGATCTAATTGAAATTACGTCTTTGAAACAATTTTACTTAAAAAAATCATGAATGCATTAGATGTTTATTGATTAAGATATTTCAAGTAATAATATATTCTTTCTATGTAAAACTTCTCAATATATCATCGAAATAGAGTAGATTAATGAGTAGATAAATATATTCTTGTTTTTCTTTCTCATAACAAGGACAAAATAAAGTCGTTACTTTTCATTCATTCAATAGTAATTACCCAAATGAAAAATAATTTATTGCCAAGAGCAAATATTGTTGATCAATTCTATATAATATTCACTTGATAGAATCAGCATATATTCGACTGATGATGAAATTATTAACTTACAGGTACATATATATATATAAGAAGAAAAAACGAAAGCATTTATTTGATTGAAAATGATGTTTTTAACTATCATCATAAGTTTTTTTTTCATTTTACAAAACTTAGTTGTTGCAGAAGAAGAATCAAATAAAAGTTTGTAATTTGATTAATTATTATATATTTAATTACTACTGTATAACTTTCATAGATATGACAGTCACATGTAATTATTCTTATATAATTGGTATGATAATTGGATCTATTTTAATTACCATTATTGGAACGGGTTTAACTTATTTAGGGTAAGTTTTTCAAAAATTACTTATATTTTATAATTCCTATTCTATATAGAATGAAACGTCTCACAAAAAAATTATCTAGATCTGAATACGATGTTGATGATATTGAATCAGAGAAAGATGGTAGTCAATATTATGATTCGAATGAGAATTATATTATTTCGGAAATGCAAAATCTATATGAAATTAAACCAATATTAACTGTTTCAGAAGTTGTTTCTTCAGTGAAACAATCTTTCGATGATTTAGGTGATGTTCTTATACCAAATCATTGGTTAACACGTAAACATATGGTTAATCAAGATACTTCAGTTAAAGACGAAAAAAATGATTTACCAATTTAATAATTTTCAAACAGGGATTTTTATTTTTCTCTAAAAACTAATATTTTTAACCCAATACATATTAATTCAATTTCAATTTAAACTCGCATTTATTAAAACTTAATATTATCCTACATTCAACAATTTGTTCTATTGTATTTTAAAGTAAATATATCGAAAAATTGACACCGTTTTTTTCAAGGTTACGCATAGAGAATATCAATTGCTATATCGATCACTCAAGTCTAAGAAAAACTTCAACAATATTTTTATACCCTTCTATATACAACAAAATAATCCTTTACTAGAAATGAATCTCATGAATGAAGCATGACAAAGGAGATTTTTATTCGATTATTATTAATACCATTCTTACATTTTTCATTTGTCATTAGAAGCAAAAAAAACTTGGGATTCTTTGTTTTTTTAGTTTCTGTTCGTTATAATAGTCGTGTTATTTCAATACAGAAAAACAACAACGATAAACAATCAACGATCAAAAAACATACAGTTAAAAACCGAACACTGAATAAAGAGAAACGAGAAAAGATAGTTAGGCATATAGTTTCGCTTTAAAAGAAAAGAAAAAAAAAGAGAAGAAGTTAAATAAGAAAAAAAAAATATGTAAAATGTTCAAGACTAATAATAACAATAAAAAGAATCTATAAGATAACACTGCAAAGAAAAAAGAGAGTAATAGAAAGAAATTCCACAAATATACTTATACAATCATGCAAACGAAGTGTTAATATATCTTTTGTTAGTCAATATAACGACAATAGATATAATACAAAGACAATAAAAACAACAATATGTGCGTATATTTGAAATAAAAACGTTTAAGAAATAAACGATACATATATATATGTATATATAAACATACTAAATCTATTTAATAGGAAGATTTTATTGATGTTGAAGGTGAATTTCCATTATGATTGTTTGAACTATTATTGATAGTTGCTTGAATCTGATTGCTAGTTGGACTATTTAAGTTATTATTTGTTTCAATGCGATGTTTTTTTAATTGAACTTTAAGTCGTTTCATTCCAATTTGACAACCATTCATTTGATTTATAGCTGCTTGTGCCGATGCTGGATTATCATAACTAACAAAACCTTGAAAAAAGAAATGAACGTTAATAAAAATATTCAATACAAAAAAACAAAATATTTACCAAAACATTTACTTCGATTTGTTGTTTTATCAACAAATACTTTAGCAGATATAATTGGTCCGTAAGGTGCAAAAGCTTGAGCTAAATCTGTATCACTGTATTCTTGTGGTAAATGATAAATAAATAGATTTGCACCATCCGGACCTAATTGTAAAAAAATATAATATATATTAAAGGAACTCAGAAAAAAATTGATTGAAAACAAACCTTCAGTATGTTTACCAGCTACTTGAGAAGATATATATGATGATGATGGAAAAACAGGAAACGAAGCTAGAATAGAAGATTATAAATTCAAAGAATTTTTATCTGTATTAAGTAGTTCTATATTTCTTTCTACAATTTTTTCATACTGTTATAGCAAATCATTGAGCATCCTTACATATGTATAATTCAAATTTATTTTGTAATTGTAAGTTTTCTGTTTATATGATGCAACCCTTGTTGCTTTATCATATACTAATAATTAGAAATCGTATGTAATAGAAAAATTTCTGTCTAATATTTATAAGTTCTATTGATGAATCAATCGAGACTACATTACTTTAAAATTATTATCGTTTCTGTATTCTTTAATTGTAATGATTTAATCTATATTTTTAGATATTAGTTTAGTGAATAATTAGATAAGACATACCAGCTGCTGCTGCTGCAGATGGATTTGTTGTTGATAAAAGACCTTTTAATTATAATTGATTAGGAATTGTAATGAATAAAATTTTCAGTTTTTACCTCCATTATTTACTTGAGACATTGCAACAAGATTTTGTAGATTATGATGAGCATCTAAATCGTATATATTAAATTAAAAGTCAAGTTAATAATTGAATATGAACTAACCTGCACTGGCATTTGCTAATGAATTAACATTATTGGCATAGACTGGAGGCATTGTAGGTGGATAAAGATTATTATTGGATGTTGATATAGTCGATGTTAAATTATTATTTGGATTAATATGAGTATTTTGTGGACTATTTGTATTTAATCCACACATAAGTACAGAAGAATCAGTATTATACGAAGTATTATTTGAATTTGATGATAATGGTGATCGAGGTGAATTAAGTGTATGTTGTTGTTGTGGTTGTTGTTGTTCGTGAAGATTTAATGATTGATTACTTCCATTTTGAGAATTTGAAGTCATATTTGATGATGAATTCGATGGTACTAATATAGGTAGCTTATTCGGATTTAAATTCATATTATTTGTAAACATTTGTAATAGATTATTCAATGCTGGAAAATTAATAGCTTAAAAAAAATATTAATAAAAAGTCTATTCTTTTATTGAATTCTTACTATTGCCATTGTTACCAATAAAACCATAATTCTTTAATAATTGTTGAAGAAATACTAAATTACTCAATTCCGGTATAAAATTATATGTGTTCATATGTTGCGGATTAGGCTAGAAAGCAAAAAAATGAATTATTAAATCTAAGCCTAAACAAATAATAAATATATATTACTATTGAATTTCCAGGAGTCATTTGTTGCATGAGAACATTATTATAATTTGGAAATTGTTGTTGAATTTTTTTTGTTTCTTTATCTTTTGGTGTATCAGCAAATTTAACAACAAGTGGAGATGAACAACCCTGAATAGATAATTGAATAAATTATTAAATCAAATAAAATTTAAAATATTAACCTCCATTGTTTGAGATTGATGCATAGATTTTATTGCATTTATAGCACATTGACGTTTTTGAAATGTAATAAAAGCACATCCTATAATTAGTAAATATTTACAGAGTGAATTGTTTTTTTTCGTATTAAACTTTAATTTTTACCTCGACTTTTCCCATTAGCATCTCGAAGTATTGTACAATCTTCAATAGATCCATACGATTGAAAAAGTACACGAATACTTTGTTCATCAAAGCTTTTTGATACCATTCCAACAAATAATTTTCGTTCTAAAATAATAACAAAAAAAATGAATAATAAAGAATATTTTTGTTTTGTCTTTTATTACCATTACGATTTTCTGTATCAGCTGGTTTCATTTGTACTGGATGATGACTACCATTTAATGTACGTAAATTATGTAGAGCATTTTGTGCATCTAATGCTGCTTTTCTCGTATAATACGTAACAAAACAACAACCTTTTGATTCACCAGTTTGTTTGTCACGTAAAATATTTAATTGAAAGACAGGACCAAACTGTTCAAATATTTCACGTAATTCTGATTCATTCATATTACGTGGAATTTGTCCACAGAACATTTTAATTGCATCAACATCAGGTTCTTGTTTATCAAGATTTAATGTTGAAATAGGAACTGATGAAGATGATGATGGTGATGTTGCGAGATTTGTAGACGTATTCATGAGTTATGATTGATAATTTGTTCAGATAAATACATTAATAAACGAGACGAAAACGAATATTGACGAACAATAATAACGATCATCGCAGGAAAAAGACAAGACAACGAAAAAAAACACAACTAAAAAATAAAAAATTTTTCAAATAGAATTTTTGTTCTTTTAATTAATTAAAGTTTTGTAAATGATTTTATTACTATATATAAGAAGGAAAAAAATCAAATTACTAAACAACTGCATTTTTTGTTTATTTCTGTTTACAAACCTTGTTATTCTATATGAGAACAAAACACCAGCCGATATATAGAAAGCTGGTCGCCTAGAGAAATGATAGATGTCATTATATGCTGAAAGGAAATTAATATATGATTCAATATTTAAGCGAGCCGACCAATGGTAACACTTAAGATTTAATGAAAGAAAATCTTGTTACAATTGACTCGTCAAATTTTTTCTGTTTATTTTAGATTATAAATAAAACTTAAAATTTGTTTTTTTTTACAAAAAGAACCACGAATTTAGTTTAAATCTTAGATTTTACTGCAATCCATAGTAAAGATCTAACAAACTATAGCAAAACATAAGATTCAGAAATTCCCAATATAGTTGATTAAACAATAAGAAGTATTCTGGATTGATCCAAAAATTTGTAATACAAAAAATGGGTATTTAAAGAGTTCTATAACACGAGATACTAGCAAGATACCTGAATTTTTATTTAGAGAATTTCATGCACTTGCCGGTAATGGTTTATAATAGGTGCCTAAAATATCTTTTCTGATATTGCTCAACATAAGTACAATCATTTATTTTGCCGTGTAATATATTGATAAGGACTTCAGTTTAAAATCTCAACTATCTTATATTCTTCTTTATAGAGTATACATAACTTTCACATAGTTTTATTTATCAGCTAAGACTTAAATATATATATATGAGTTAGTAGGGTTTGTTCCTATTTATTTATAATCGATAAAACTAATGAAGCATTCGAAAAAATCATGTAGTTATTCTTAATACAGAACGAAAATATAGCACACCTGTGCATTCGTTAAAAGAGATTATATACAAAAGGATGATTGGATAAGGAAATATATGAAATGTTTTTGAACGAAATAACGAACAAATGCTAATTTAATTTATTTGAAGTGATATCGTTGATAATGAGTTGTGTACCAAATAACACAATCATACTTGATCATTTCGGATCAGTTATACTATCTTACACATCACCCTCACCATGTACTTCTTTAATCTATCATTATAAATATAAAAATTCGCGTTATTTTGATGCTACTATTTGATAGATTGAATATTTTTCAGATTTTGCTTTCAATGCAATCTTTATCATTGAAAACTTTAAATATTGATGAGAATAATGATGTGAATGATAATATTGAAGAAGAAGATGATCCTAATTCAAAACATAATCGTTCAGTTCATATTGAACCTTTTCATCGACAACGGCGTATTGATGGTACATTACCATTTAGTGAACAGATAAAAACGATGCAATATATAGTTCCAACTAATGGAATCGATGGACGACATATCACTGATAAAAACATGTTAGAAACTGATGCACAGGGTGGTGTTTGGAAAGAAATTATTCATACTGGAATTGGACAAAAACCAACAATTGGTGCTTGTGTGTAAGCTATTCTTTTAGAAAATAAAAGTATTTTTCTTCTTCGGAACAAACGATGATTCAGATATTTTATATTCAGTAGCCAATGATTAAAAAGGTTATTTGTAAAAAGATATATTCGATTGATAGTAAAACTGATTAATCTATAAATGGCATATGATATTAATTCGATCCTTTAGCATTACTTTTTTATTGTTTAAATGCAACAATTGTATATAAAATATAATAACCTATTATTTTTTTAGACGATTACATTATTATGCTTATTTCGAACATCGAGATGAACCATTTGATACATCATTTAAACGTCGACGTTATTTAGAATTTCGTATAGGTAAATGTGATGTTCTACCTGGTATTGATATAGCTGTTGGTACAATGCAAAGACGTGAACGTTCAAAATTTATTATTAGTAGTGATCTATTATATGGTGAACTTGGTTGTGCTCCACATATACCTGAATCAGCATGGTGTCTTTATGTTATTGAACTTTTAATAACCAATGAACCATCAGCAATTATTTATGATGAACAATTATTAATGAAAAATACAACTAATAGACAACAACTCGATGATTTTGCTAAACGTATAAGATTAGCACAAACACTACGTAATACTGGTAATGAAGAATATGCCAATGGTCAATTAGATCGTGCATTACGAAGTTATAATAAAGCACGACAATTAATACATAATAAAGTAACACTTATCGATGGTAAACATGAAGAACAATATCATCAATTATTACTTAAACTTCATCTTAATTCTGGTATAAAGAAAAATATTTCCTTCCAGATTTATTTTCTTATTTATTTTAGCACAATGTTATCTTCGTTTGGATAATTTTGAAAAATGTTTACGTGCATGTCGTGATGCACTTGTTATTGAACCAAATAATTTAAAAGCATTATTTCGTGCAAGTGTTTCACTTCGTTCATTAAATCAACTGAATGAAGCTGAAAAATATTTAGCCAAAGCTATGTCTATTGATTCACAAAATCAAGATATTTTAAATGAAGTTGAAAAATTAAAAGAAGCATTTGATTTATTAATAAATAAAAAATCTGATGAAACATTTATTTTAAAAGAATCTAATGAGTAAATATTTTTGAAATAACTAAATAATTTCTATTCTTTCTGTCCTATTTAGACTTGATATTGATGATATGCTTTCATGTATTGCTGTATCGGATGAATTTCGTATAAAATTAGATTCAGTTCTTAATGAATTTATTGAAACAACAACAATAGAACCGTTTACAATTCAACGTGATAATTTTTCAGATACGGAATATTATTATATTGAATTACTTGCGAAATATAAACAATTGAATATTAATCGTATTGATGAAAATATTATTCATATTACGAAATAGTTTAATATTCGAACAGAATTCACTTGTATAGCAGTGATATGTATTTTGTTTTTTTTTGGTTTTCATGACAATTATAGAATTTTGAAATGATTCATATGATAAAAAAAAACGAAAGCTTGTATCTTTGTTGGAAAATTTTATCCATGGAAGAATTTCTTAAGTCAATTCGTTGTTTTTTTCTTTCCAACTACCATTTAATTCTACAGGTACACGAGGGAGTCGTAGGAAGGAACGAAAAAATGATACATGGGTTTTTTCTCTGACGTTTATCAAAGTTTTTAACAGTGGAAATAACCAACTTGTGCATGACGAATCTACTGAGTCATTGCATTTTTTGAATTACTCTATGTTGGAATGTACCAGGATAAACATATATAAAAGATGTGCTGATTGAGAATTAAACTACATTGTGAATTATTTTCATACCAAGATCAAAGGTAAGTTAACTGGGGTTTTTTCCCTTTGTACTAGAGAGAATATTCTTACGAGTTTTTGATTTACGATGAACAGAAAATAACACGGCATGTAGATATTAAAGTTTAATTTTGTTAGAAAAATAAATTTCGCTACTTAAATTGAACAAAGGTTTCTTCCTATAACCAAAAGGGCAAGATTTCAAACATGTCATTAGTATCAGAAATTTTTTATTTATTGTAGTACTGTCAGTTATGGATCAACCAGGTTATCGTGCTAATACGGGATCATTCGATGTAAATGTAGTTGACAGCCGTAAGTCAATGAAATAATTTTCTTCATAGAACTATATATATATATAAATTATTTAGAAGCATGTGGATATTTGTCGACATCGAATAATACAGTAAGTAACTATAACATATCTATTAAATTTTATTTTTACTTCGTATTTACAGTATAATCCACCATCAAATAATCAGAATGGATATGGTGATTATTCTTATAGCAGACAAGGTGGATAATGATAACAATAATAAACAAACGAAATGGATTGAGTTCCTAAGATTTATTTTAAATTATGATATCAAGAATCAAGATATAAATAACCGTTTCTAGTAAAAAAATTTTATATTGTAAAATATGTTTATAATACATTTCAATAAATATGTGAATCATTTTTTTTACAAAAAACAATGAAAAGAAAAAGTTTTTCATCATTCAATGAAATTCTAAAAACCATACTTGTTTTTATCGATCAGAATTGTCAATATTTGTATAACCATTACTTAATATATTCAAGAATTAGTGGCGACAAAAACCTCGTGTGTATAACTTTCTGATCGAATGCTTTTTTTTCTGTTATATATTTGATAACTGTACTTAGAACGATAATATTATATGATTCATTTTCACTGCGAATATTTCATGCGTATCAAAATATAATTTACTTCGAATCACATGTGAATCTATATTTTAGACATTGTACGCAAAAACCTATTATACACCACACCTGTGAAAAAGATTGTAAAATAACAACGGTTATTTGTAATAAGTAGGTGTTACATTTCACATCTGTTTTAATTAGGACCATAGAGTGTTTTCAATGGATGTAACATAATCGAATTCAAGTTTCAATGTTAATATCATAAAAGATAATTTATTAAACTAAATATCATACCATTCAACTTTATAATCCTAAAGCTTGTTTAAAAAAAAATAAGAACAACAAATACAAATAAACACACACACTGCTTGGATATGAAACAATATTTTACGTCTCTGAGAAAGACGAATAAGATCATATAAATATTTTTTAAATTTCACCTAATTGTTTACTTTTAATTACTTAATGTTAATTTAACACCCATACTTGTTAATCTATCTTTATTACGTCCATAAATATCAGTTAAATCCTTATGATGTTTATCTCGATCACATCCAATTGAAAAATTTGCAGTATGCATACGATGTAAATGTGAAATCATTGGTAAATAAACATTTAAATGTCCATGGATAAGAAATCTTACATAAAGATCAAGATCTTCTGCCATACCAACTTTTTCATCATAACCACCGACTTCATCATAAAGTTTTTTACTGAAACAAACATTACCTTGAATAAAATGGCAACTATCAAAAATAGCTTGAAGCATTTCATGTGGTGATGAATAAACCCATCCATAATAATCTTCTTTTGGCATATATTGAAGATGTTCATTAACACGAAGAAAATCCGAAACATAAAATTTCTTTGTTGGATTGAGTAAAATAGCATGAGCAAAATTATGAATTGTACGTTGAAGAAATATATCATCATCATCCTACAAGAAAACAGATTTTATTTTAATTTATAAAGATTTTAACTTACTAAAACACAAATAAATTGTCCAGTACTTTTTTGTATACAAATATTTCGTGCTTGACTTGGTGGAACTTTATGTTCTGATCGAATAAATGTTACATGATCAGCTAATTCACCTTTACCACCTTTACGTAAATCTTCAGTTGCTTGAATCCATTGTCGATCTTTTGTTGCTTCTTTATTATCACCTTGATCTTTAATGTAAAAAATACGTTGAGGTGGTAAATTTGCAATAAAATAATCTTTTGTTCCATCAGTTGAACCACAATCATGAATAATATGTTCAAATTCAATATCAAGTGGTGCAAGACAACTAACTGAAACGGACATAACAGCTTCTTTTAAATATTCTAATCGATTATGACTTGGTGTTACCACCGAGATTTTTAATTTTCGACCATCTAATTGATTCATTTTGAATGAAAATTTAACTAACAAGAAGAAGAAATAAATCTAAAAGAAAGTAAATGATGTTTTTACAAGGGTATATAAAGAAATGCTCGTTTACAGTCATCAAGTACATTTTGCTTCTCTCAGTTCTAACCTTGCCTATTCAACGCGTGATCATACACGTGCTCTTATACAAACATCGTTTGTATTGCTTCTTAACGAATGCTATTGTATACATTTGAATATACCATCTGACTCTGTTACTTTTTTGCACTGAACATCATGAAAATTTCAGACTGATAATTTTTATTTTCATTGGCTGAAAATTTATAAGTTTTAATCATTTGTCATTGTACTTACTTAAATAAAATGTTTATAACGTCTATGATTTTTTTTTCTATTATCAAAATACGTAATTCTTATATTTTTATATATTACACAATAAAGTATGTATTCCAATAGACTTAAAAATCGCTTTTTAAATACATAGGCGTATTTACGAATGCAAGAAAAAAACAAAGAATAATCATTCATTCATTTATTTATTCTCTACTGTTTTTTTTATTACATACACAAGTATTTTTATATATATTGCTTAACCATATGATGGTGTCCTCTGTTGATATAACAATATATTTATACAAATATTTTACATATATTAGAATAATCGCAACGACTATTTCACATTTAATACTACGATTAACTTGCTAAGATTGAATGATAGGAATTTTTTATTTTCAATGAAAATAAAAATCAGGACTTAAATGTCTATTATAAATTAATAATTGAATAAAAAATACTTCTTTTTCATTCGTATAATATCATAAAAATGTATTTAATCGATAATCAAAAATATAAGAAAGAATGTCACATAGGACATTCATATACACGTAGTACCTTACATTTCTTATTCACAGCAACTATATGTGGCGTTTTGTAATTTCCATGTGTCTGTTCCTAGCACACATCAATTCACTTTCATCTATGAAAAGAAGTGAAATTTTTTCTTATCGACGAATTCGTTCATCTAGGTTACGTGATGATCATTCTGTGACCGAAAACTCTATTGTTCATACTACAAGCATATTAAATGATACATTGGGCAAATGTTTAACACAATCGACGCATATTGATTCACCAAAAAGTAAAATCATTACTGATAATCAAAGACAAAATTATGCATTATTAGCAATAAGGTCATCTTGGAATATAGCTATGGGCACTAAATCACAGGAACGTGATGATAGTGATGAACATGACCCTGATTATGATGAAGAATATGGTTCTGGTGAAACAGGTGATCACTCAGAATTACATTCTTATCAAGTCATATTTACTTTTCCTGATTCTATTGAAAATGGATCAATTCTTAATCAAACAGTATTCATTACAGATCCAATAAAAAATCACTTAATAGCATCCGTAACTTTGATATGTATCAATGGATCATCGTTTATTATTAATTATTCAACTAATCAACCATTACCACATAATGTTTGTTTATTTCTCTTATTAAATATAACATCACCTGCTACAATAAGAGAAATCTTTACTTGTCAAGTAATTAATGCCAATTCTTCTACTGATTATGAACATGCGGTCGAGAGTCATGCTGCCGGACCCAGTGCAGTTTTTATTATTGCACAAGGTATTATGATTTTTATTATGATGATGATTATATGTCTAGCACAAGTATTTAAAGAAAAACATGTTGTTAATCGTTTTGGTCAACATCTTCATCGTATGCAAATGCCTCGAGCAGTTCTTAATGGTATTATTCAAGATCCAAATGGAATGCCACGAAATATGAGATCACCATCTATTCAAGATCAAGTATTGGCAGCAAATGATTTAACAACAACAACTCCTGGTACAAATCGTCCAGATCAGGCATTAATTAATATTAATGAACTTACTAACCGAATGAATACATAATATAAATCAAGAAAAATATATATTTAATAAATAAAAAAAAATTATTAATTTTCTTTAGCAACAAGTACTTCGTGAATACGAATATCAGTTGAATTCATAGGTATGCTATTATTTTCAACAATTTGTTGACGATATGCTAATCCAATAGTATAAGAATGTTTACTTAATGAATCTAAATATCTATCATAAAAACCTTTTCCATGTCCAAGACGACAGCCATCCAGAGAAAATCCTAAACCAGGTACAATTATAAGATCAATATTTGTTGTTGCTATTTCTCGATCTATATCATCTAAAGATGGTTGTCGTATATTCCATTTTGTCATTGGTAATGAATCAAGATCATCTAATGAATGAACACGTACCATATCCATTGATGTTGAACTATAACGTGGAATGAAAACATGTTTATGAGATTTGAATGCATGTTGTATAATATCACGTGTTGATACTTCAGTATTCATATGAACATAAACAGATATTGAATGTGAAGATAAATATTTTGGATGATGAAGAAGATAATTTGTAACTATATTTGATTGTTGAACACGTTCTTCATTAGTCATTAATTTAAGTGCATGACGAATCTGTTGACGAAGAAGTTGTTTTGCTGAATGAACCATTATGAATCACGTCAAAGATGTTTTTTAAGGATTAGATTATCTTCTAAAAATAGATTTTACTACTAATAAATTCAACTATATAAAATCATTCAGATTTCATAATAAAAAAAATAGGATAGACTCTTTATCAAGGTCTTTTTGAAGATAAAACAAGAGATAAGTGAAAGACAATTTTTTTTCTATCAAAAAACGTATTATAATTACATAAAGAAAAAATATTGACTTGATTTTAAAGTATTTTTCTGTCCTGCATTAGTCATCTAATTCTAGCGTAGGAATAGTTCGAGAATACTTTTATCGATTAATTTAATCTGCAATTAATTTTTGTCTTTTTATTCCTTTTCTAATTCACGTCTGATTTTATTACGATTTTAATCAATTTTACAAAGATCTATAACATTAATGGAATTCATCAAGTCGTTTAAATTCATTTGACCAGTTACATGAAGAAGGCTGATTAATAGCATGATCATTTTTGTATCTTCTTCGCACGAAAATGATATAGTTTTGTTATCGGATTATTCATATTCAAATAAATAACAGGTATAAAAGATGTCACCAGATTTTTAAATAATCAATAAATATTTCATATAAATTTAAATATTCATTAACATTTTCTATCGATAGATTACTGTTATTTTAAATTTACTATGCTTAAACAAAAATATGATAATATTAAATTTATATATTTCTGAAATATAAAGAAATAAACAGTAATATCAACTGTATATTCAGTTGAGACGATATTATCTTTACGTATAAGAAAAATAATTAATTAGGGTGCGGATGTGGTTGTAAAGAGAACACCAACACCCACACCCTCAAGATGACACTAGTGATCAAACGATACAAATCCTTCGCTTCCTACAACCATCTCAAAATATTTCTATCGATTATAGTCTTAAGAAGTTTATAATGAATAGTTCATATTCAAATCTTCTCTCTGTTTATTTTCAGAATTACTTCTTCCTCCTCAAGTACTATTCAATTCAATTAACTTCGGTTGGTCACAAATTAACATCCAATATATTGGTATATACACAGAAAAATGTTTCGATTTCTTCCTTTTTCCTAACATTTATATTTAATAGAAATAACTTATAAAACAAATAATCTCATGTTAATCAAACTATTAAAATATTATTCATTATCTCTAGTAGTTTCTGTAAAACGTTCAGCTACTATTCAATCTGGCGTTAATTTAAGTTATCAAATGGAACTATTAAACGATAATAAACAATTTAAAAAGGCACTCGAATTATTTGAAGACCATACGAAGAATAGTACTAAAACATTTTCAAGCTCCATCATTACACAAGCTTTAAAAGCATGTACTCATCTAGGAGATCTTGAACGTGGAAAGACTATTCATCAACTTATTTCATCACGTACAAAAGATGATTTTTATATAACGACATCATTAATTCATCTCTATAGTAAACTTGAATGAGAAATTTCTTTTTTATTTTCTTCTCTTGTATAGTGCAATGTTATGATCTGGCATCTGCTGAATTATTATTTGATACAACAGCAAAAAAAAAATTATCAATATATGGAGCGATGATGAAAGGTTTAAATAATCTTCTTTAATTATAATTATATTCAATCAAATCGTTTCTCTTTAGGTTATATAAAAAATAAGCAAGCAAAGAAAGCAATTGATCTTTTCAATCAAATTGATAAACCCGATGAAATAACTATCAATCTCTTTTTCAATGCTTGTGCACAATTAGGAACTCCAGAAGCACTAAATTTAGTAAATCAAGTCTCAAACAAAATTCCAAAATTATTTTATTCAAATTCGATTCTTATTGCTTCACTCTTAGATGCATTAATGAAATGTGGTGATGTTAAACATGCAGAATTATTATTCGATAAATCAAAAATTAGAGTACTATCAATGTATGGAGCAATGATGAAAGGTTTAAATAATCTTTTTTAATATTTAATCAACTAGTTTCTCTTTAGGTTATATAAAAAATAATAAAGCAAAGAAAGCAATTGATCTTTTCGATCAAATTAAAAATCCTAATGAAGTTGTTTTCATTCTGTTATTTAATGCTTGTGCTCAATTAAGAACTTTGGAAGCACTAAATCTAGTGAAACAAATTTCTTCAGAAATTCCGAAATCATTTCATTCAAATTCGTCTCTTATAACTTCACTCTTAGATGCATTAATGAAATGTGGCGATGTTCAACATGCAGAATCATTATTCGATAAATCAAAAATTAAAGTACCATCAATGTACGGTGCAATGATGAAAGGTTTAAATAATCTTCCTTAATTATAATTATATTTAATCAAATAGTTTCTCTTTAGGTTATATTCAAAATAATAAAGCAAAGAAAGCAATTGATCTTTTTAGTCAAATTAAAAATCCTAATGATATTATTATAAATCTCTTATTTAATGCTTGTGCACAATTAGGAACTCCAGAAGCATTAAATTTAGTAAACCGAGTTTCAAACACAATTCAAAAATTGTTTCATTCAAATTCAATTCTTATAACTTCACTCTTAGATGCATTAATGAAATGTGGTGATGTTAAACATGCAAAATCATTGTTTGATAAAACAACAAATAAAATATTACCAATGTATGGAGCAATGATGAATGGATTTAATTTGGAAAATAATCCAGAAGAAACATTAAATTTATTTAATAAAATGAAAGTTGATAATATTGAAGGAAGTATAGTTGTTTTCCTTTGTGTTATCAAAGCTTTATCACAAATCGGTGATTATAGTTTATGCCAATCGATTATTAAACAGATTCCCAATAGTTTTTTTGTTAATACTGAAATTCAGTATGCATTAATTGATATGTGGGTATGTTCAAATAAGATTTTCTTTTGACATTTTCCTATTGAAATACAACTGAATTTAGGGAAAATCTGGTCATGTGGATCTTGCAAAAGAGATTTTTGAAAAACTTTCACAACCAAATCAGGTCGAATACACAAACATGAGTTTGTTTTATTTATTTTCTTTGAAAAAAAACTTTATCATTTATGAATATTTAGTTAATGGTTATGGTTTAAATGGAATGGGTATCCGAGCTATTGAACTATATTATAAGATGCCAAAAGAATTTCTGGATGATGCGATATATGTTTGTATTTTAAATGCTTGTTCACATTCAGGACTTGTTCAAGAAGCTCGTTCAATTTTCGAAAGTATTGAAATGAAAACTGAGAAAGTTTATGGTGTTATGGTATAGCAGAGAATTTTTTTACTGTAAATTTGATTAATTTTTTATTAATTTAGATTGATTGTCTGAGCCGTGCATCGCTTTTTGATGAAGCTGAAAAAGTAATTGATGAATATGAATATGATCATTCACCATCATCATCCATGTATAGTTCGTATCATTTACTAAACTTAATTTATATTGCAATTAAAAACAAAGGATTTTCTATCTATTCTGCATTCAAAAGAGTATTTTTTTGATAAAAGATGACTTCATTTATTCTTATTTCATCTTTGTTTTATCTAATATCTGTTATACAAATAATTTGATTATTTTTATTTTAGTGGCAGTATTATCAGGTGCAAGAAATATTAAAAATGCTGGCTTATCACAAAAGACATACGACCATATGAAGAAACTTTTCTCTCAATCAACAAATCCTTTAACGTCAGCTGCAGTTCTTCTTGCAAATACTTATGCATCATCAGGTGATATTGAAAAAGCATCGAATATTCGAAATGAATTACACAAATCAGGTCAAAAGAAAAAAATGGGTCTCACATCGACTGTAGTCAATGGAGAATTCTATGTAAGTCTACAATTACAATAAACTTATACACAGATAATATAGTTTATACTTTTCTAGAAATTTCGAGCTCACGACCGCACTCATCCTCAATCGAAAGAAATCTATGCTGAAGTTAAAAAACTATCTGCAGAACTTC